>RJWM01001348.1:0-159167 GCA_004363535.1 Dasyprocta punctata | reverse complement strand
AATGTTTCTGTTTTTACCACAGGGAACAATATAAAAGAAGAAACCAATGTTTTATTAAAGCCATATAACTTCTACCCAACTCCATTATTTTAACTTACTTCTTTCTTAAAGATTACAGCTTTAGAAATCTTATGGGTATGATTTGACTTTAAATTGGTATACATTTTAATAAATCTTAGAATAGTAATTCTGTACAGAAAAAAAATCATACTCTGCAGAAACATTTAGTAATATGTATGAAATAAATAAATGAACAATCTATCATATACAAGAAAGTCTTTAAAAAAAAAGAAAGTCTTCACCTTAAATCATCTGAGTTATGGTATCTGTTCTTGCCATAAATTGTATTGTTGGGGCAAAAGGACAAAGATCCGATTCTGCAGTTGGAAAACCTTGCTGTCTATCACTACCATTTTCCTGTCACTTTTCAGGCAAAGATGGCAAGGCATGGTATTATAGAAGAGAATAATTGATAAATTAATAAATTTCAACCTACCACTTTCTCCTCTGCTTATGTATTTCCCTCTGCCACTGACCATGAGAAGGACTTGGCCTCACATCAGGGGAAGTGGGAGAGACTTATGAATGAGAAAGCTAAGTGTTTGATGAAACTAAAAGGACTAGGGCTGGAGATGTAGCTCAGTGGTAAATACTTGCCTAGCAGTGCAAGCCCCTGTATTCTAGCCCTGACACTGCAAACCAGCAAATACAGAAGAGAGAAAAATATACATAAATAAACATGTTATCAGGTTTGAACATTAGACTGTATTACTGTACTGTATAGTATAAGTACAATTTTACTGGCTGCTAATATCTACTACAAATGAGGCTTTATAAGACTGACTGTGTGTTGCCAACTATGAAGCTGGATGGTGGGTTCATAAGGAGGGAAGTTGGGTTCATTTTTCATATTCTTTCTACCTTTATTTATGTTGACACTTTCCTTAATTAAAATTATTAAAATAAAGTAAGGGAGGTTCAGAAAAATATTCTGAATTAGTTAATACTGAAACCAGAGATTCCTTGATAGCACACAGCTCAAGAAAAAGGGCCTTGTAAATACGGTCATCAATCGAATTCAAAACTGGCCTTAGTTCATTATGTTGACAACATGCTTCAGACCTACGCACAAGTCCTGCAATTGACATGCAGTGGCTGGACTTGGAAAAAATAGGCTCAGATGGCATTCATGAGGAGCACTTAAAAATACTGAAATTGAAAAGTTTCAATAGGAGAAGACAGCAGTTATCAGAGTTCAGTCCTCAGTTCTCTAGTTGTTTGTTTGTATACCTAGATATACAACTTATTTTATTGCTTGTTTACTGTTTCTGTTCTTATCTCAAGAGAGAAAGAATTCTGTTTTTGTGGTTTTTTTTTTTGCTTTTTTTTTTGAGACAGGGTCTTACTTCATAGTTCAGTATAGCTCAGAATTTCCTAGAGTGGATTGTACAGTAGGTTGACCTTGAAATCAAGATTCTCCTATTTCAGCTTCCCAAGTAATAAGATAATGGGGTATGCCACCACATTTGATTTAATTTGAAAGGTTTTTCTGATGTATCATACAGAATTCTGTTAGAAAACAAAGGTTGTCTTCTTTACTGAAAACAAATAGAAAATAAAGACTATAAATAAATGAATCATTCTGAGTCTTTTTTTTTTCCCAGTATTGGGGATTGGTCAACTAGAGCCTTCACACTGAACTACATCCCTAGCCTATTTTATTTTTTCTTTGAGATAGGGGTCTCTTATGTTGCTAAATTGCCTAGGCTGTGTTGAACTTGTGATCCTCCTGCTTCAGCCTCCCAGAATGCTACACCGTCATACCTAGCTTCTCAGAGTCAGTTTTATAAGGTTTTACAGTGTTTTCTGCCTTTTGCAGCAGTGCAGCCCTATGCTTGGGCAGCTGCAGGACAGTCCCTGTCTGTCCCTGCCTTTGTCCTCCCCACTGAGTGGTAGATTGCTTGCAAAATTTCCCCCATAAGATACCATAGTTTTCAGTTTGGTCTCAGCTGTCCTGTGCCTAAGAAGACGATGATTTGCCCTGCTCATATATCAACTATGGGCTCCAAAACAGAAGGATTTTAGTGTCTGATAGCAGCACAAGAAAGGCTCTGAAACCCTAGTTGGTTATAGCTGCATTGATCTCCACAAGTCCTGTATGATCAGTGTGACCATGGCATGTTCTGTGAATTTTTTTGTTGGTTTGCTTAGAATTTTAAGGTATCTATGGATGGAAATGCACTAGGGGATAAATCACATGGTATCAAGAAAATGTGGAGTGACTCTGCTGCATAAATAAAATCAAATCTTGAGAAATGAAACCCCCAAAGGAACATGGAAGAGAAAAGGGAAGACAGTACTTTACCACTAAAACTCAGATACTGAGTGCTTCTTACTGTTTTTCTTTTTGTTTTTGTTTTTGTTGAGACAGGGTCTTACCATGTAGTCCAGGCTGGCCTTGAACTCATCTTGTAGCCGAGGATGGCCTTGAACTCAAGGAGCGATCCTCCTGCCTCACTCTCCTGAGTAACTGTGCCTCTTCTGAGGAGTCCTTACATTTCAGTACCTAGACAATCTTAGTTTGTAAGATACGTTCACATGCATTTTCTCACTTGATCCTCTGAATAACTAGTGAGGTGGGCAATCTGAAGGTAAGGAAACTGCATCTCAGAATAAAGCTTTTCCTGAAGACCTCCATCCAGCTGGAGGGGACAGAAGGGCACTGAAATCCCTCAGGTCTCCAAACACTGTGTCCTGTGCTCTCTCTCCCTCCATGGCTCAGTACTGTGCTGCTTGGGCTAAGGGACAAAT
The DNA here is from genome assembly GCA_004363535.1 of Dasyprocta punctata. Lineage (NCBI taxonomy): Eukaryota > Metazoa > Chordata > Mammalia > Rodentia > Dasyproctidae > Dasyprocta > Dasyprocta punctata. The sequence continues at coordinate 156,356 of RJWM01001348.1, read as the reverse complement.
GCAGAGAAGAGGAGATATCAGTCCTTGGGGGATAGTTGAGAACGTGCAAATTTTCAAAATGAAACAAGCAGAGAATTGTTAAGTGTTGTACTATATGAAACTGGCTATAAGCACGATACCAACTAGACTATTTTAATTAGAATGTAAGGTGCCATAAGTTCTACCCAAGCCTTGAAAAAGATGTGTATAGGTAACTGAGAATACCGGACAACTGAATGTTTCTGAGGTTTTCCAGCCAGGCAATTAGTGTTTTCCTGGAGAAGTCCCGTGATGAATTCTGGACCAGGAGGAGAGTCAACAAGCACAATCTTACACAGCTACAGGGACACAGAGAGTTGCTTGAAGAGCCAATTCTTAAGTCCTCGAGTTCTTGCTGGCTGCTGTGATGACTCAGACTCAGAACTGAAAGCCCATGGGAGCTGGTGCTGGCCCTGGCACATTTGTTAGGTCCTCAAAACCACCAGTGGAGGTGAAAAAAATGCCTTTGATTTATCAAATTTTCAAAGGGAGTAAAGAAGAACACTGCCTTGAGACAGGAAAATGTTCTGTACTCTGAAGACCATGGACTTCAAAGGCCTGCAGGAGCTCTGTGATCACTTTAATTTTCTAATGTCTTAATGCTTAAACCTAACTTTTTCTAAACCCATAGTATTTCTTTCAGAAGCAAAATTCTATTCCAAATATCTTTGCTGTGTCTTCTCAGCAGTGCAGCCCTATGCTCGGACAGCTGCAGGCCAGTCCCTGTCTGCCCCTGCCTTTGTCCTCCCCACTGAGTGGCAGATTGCTTGTGAAGCCCCGCAGAGACTGGCCCCAGTGCTTTTACAATGATTGCCCTTGCCCAGGTTCTTTAGCATCACAGTCTCATATAGACTCCTTCCAAACACCATCCGCTAAAGTAACTTGTAAAACAGTAACACATGATACAGATTCTATGTCCACCGAAGGCTCGTACTGCTTCTTCTTTGCCTTCATCTCTCAGTACCTAGCAGTGTCCAGAGTAGAGACTAAACTGCTATGCCAGCATGGGTAGACCTAGTATATGTTTCTGCTGACTACTGTGGAGGACTCAAACAGCAGACACAGGCTGGGCTAGGTTTGCTCCTCAAGCATCAACACTTGCTTCCCAAGAGGAGGAGAAGACAGTGGAAAACCAGATTGGAGCTCTGAGCACAAGCGTAACGTTCTGTGAGGAAAGGTAAACGTTTGCCCTGGCGGTACCCATGACTCTCAATGCTGCTCTTGTATGCCGGGCACTTGAGAGCCAGTGTGAACCTGGTTCTCCCCAGCTCTTAAGGCCAAACACATGACCACTACTGCTGAACCACTCACATCCTCAGAAATGCATCCTTTGAATTCCATTTCCAGGAGTGGGAATGGGCTTGTGCTGTCACCCCAGCTGTCTTTCCACCCAGTGGTTGTGAGTATGGCCTCCTGAATCAGCTCCATCACATCCTAGTTGTGTGGCCAAATATTCTCTGTGCCTTTGATTCTCCATATAGGAAACAGTGATCACTATGTCAGCTGCTCTATAAAGTTATGAGGATTAAATAAGCATAGATGTGAGGAACCTGGAATGTTACCTGGCACGTATTCTATAACTGTGTATAAGTATTGGCTATTTTCATTTGTTCATCTAATATTAATTTAAAATCTCTGCTCTAGACACTGGTAGGTATTAAGAAGTAAAGCAGTAGTTCAATATATGTTTTGAATGTGTGATAGACTTGAGGAAACAGTCAAATATACTAATCATTTCAACCAGATGACACTGTATAACAGCACATGACACTTAGTGCCTGCTACCATAGATTAGCTACTTTAATTATTGTTCAGCAGGATGAATGCTGAAACTGAGTGTGGGGACTGGAGGTTGAGGGCGAGGAGGTGGAGGTTCACTTGGGGAAGTCTTCCAAGAGCCAGTATCATTGAGCTTCGTTTTGATCAGTGAGTAGGCGTTAGCCAGTAAGAGAAGAGGGCTAAGAGTGTTCCAGGCAGAAGGAACATTGTGTGCAGAGTTAGAGAGGCGTGAAATAGCACAATACATTCAGGGAACTCCAAGTAAGCAAAGTACGAGTGGAGCCCCGTTCTCATTGTGACACACAGTCTGCATTCGGTGAGTGTTTGAGATTAGAGGCTGCGAAAGGAAACAAAACAAGTGAGACATTGCTTGTGTCACTGGCCTTCAGCATTCACTGAGCAGCCAGGAAGAACTAAGTAGATAGGGAGTTTAATTGTTCAGTGTACAACTTATCTGAGTATAAACACTGTGTAGTCTATACAGAGGTACTGTAGAGTCAGTTCCTCCTCATCTTCTGCTAGAGGAACTAAATCCACTTAATTTGTCTCTTTTTTTCCCCCAAATTAATGTAGACGAATTAACTAAAGTTGCTGTTGTCATGGTTTAGATGAAGATTTTTTGGGTAGTAACACATTGCTCCAGTTCAGAGGTCAGCAAACCATGGCCAGGGGCTAAATGCAGTCCACTGCCTGCTTTTGTAATTAAGTTTTGTTGGAATGCAGCCATGCTCATTTGTTTACATGTTGTCTGTGGCTGCTTTCACACTGCCACAGCAGAGAAGAGTACTTGTGACAGGCACTGTATGGCGCCAAGCCTGAAATACTCACCAGCTCGCCCTTTGCAGTAAATGTTTGCCAATCCTTACTCTAGATTCAATTCTTCTAATCTGATAAGTAAAAACTGATACTTATAACAAGGGCTTGGGCTGGTTGAGAACAGTTTCATGGCAAATAGTAAATTATTAAATTTTTTAAAAATTCACTATCAAGATTACGTACAGAGCCAGGTGTGGTGGCACACACCTGTAATCCCAGCACTCAGGAAATTGAAGCAGGATTGCTCCAAGTTTAAGGCCAGCCTGGGCCACATGGTTCAAGGCCAGCATGAACTACAAAGCAAGACTTTGTCTCAAAACAAACAAACAAACAAACATTGCGAATCTGTTACCCATACTTATACAACATGTATGAATAAATGAATAAAAATAGGTTCTGAGATTGGCTTTCAAAATTGACTCTGAACTTCCCAGCTGTCAGATACAAACAAAAAACCAAACAAATATTGGACTTGTACCTCTGCATTGGTTACCCATCATTTTATAACAAATCATTTTAAACTTTCATGACTTACAACAGCTACCATTTAGTATTTGTTACTGATCACTTCGGGATGTCCCCCCAAAGCTTTAAGTGCTTGTGGGTGGGGCTTTTGGAAGGTGATTGGATTATAGAGGTTTATAACTGGCTTGTTAGGATAGGGTCTGGTCAAAAGAGGCAGGTTGCTAGAGGTGTGACCTGAAAGGGGGTATCTCTCTCCTCAGCTCCTCCCTTTGTCGGCTTCCTGTCTGCTGTGAGGTGAGCAGCTATCTCTACCCCACCCCATGCCCCTCTCCCACACTGCCTTGCCTTGGAGCCAGCCAACATAGAGTGAAATATGAGCCAAAATAAACCTTTCCTCCTTTAATGTGCAGCTGCTGGGTATTGTTTCTCGGCAACAAAGAAAGTAGCTAAGACAGTATTTCTCATGAATCTGTGAGTCTGTTGTTCTGGGCTGGGTTCAGCTGATGTTGGTGGGCTTGTTCACACATGTGTTGTTAGATTCTGGGTTGTCTTGGGGCTGGCTAGTTCCAGATGGCCTCAGTTGGGACAGTTTATCCCTACTGCACAGGATCTCTCCTTCTCCAGCAGACTGGCCTGGGCTTGCTCAATTAGCAGGGATAGGTTTTAAGAGGGAAAGTGGAAGTATGTGCTTGAGGCTCAGGCTTGGAATCAGCACACCACTACTTCTGGTACATTGTAATGGTCAAAACAAGTTAAAAGGCCAGCCCAGATCCAAAGGGCTCCAATTCTCCAATTCTGGATGAGAGGAGCTGTTAAGTCACATTGCAAGGGGCATGGAAGTAGGAGGGACAGAATTGGGGCCAAGTTTGAGATCACAAATAATCAATCATAGTCTAAAACAGCATGTATTTTGACCACTAATTTTTAAAAAGTCATCTCTGTGGTCTCAAGTGGAAAGAAATATTCATCATACATGTCTACTCAACCCCACCCACAGATATGAATCATCAGTGTCTTCTACTACGAGGACCATTATCCTCTAGCTAATGGCAGATATAGAGGAGGAGTGGAAAGAAGCTTGTTGGAAATCACATGAGACCAACCCCCAATTCAAATACCACTTGACCAGTTTCATTAGGGGACACGATTCAGTTTTAGTGGGTTAAAATGATAAGGAGAATCAGTATCACAGAAGTCATCAATGACTAAACTAAATTGCCTTTGAGACCAGAGTCTAAACAGAACAACAATATTCTTGCCAACCATTCCATTCTCTCTCTCTCTCTTGTTACCAGGCAATATTAGAGTTAGTCACTGATGACCTTGCTATCTATGGAGACAGATTTTATGGAAAAGACAGGTGTGGGATAATTTTTTTAACTCACTAGTTTTGTGATGATTTAAAAATTTTCTTTCTAAAAAAATTTACCATTACCAAACGTATCTCAATAAAGCTAAGTATAAATAGTACCCCAACATCAGAAAACCTCCTTAGTTGTTCTTTTCCTAGGGTCAATAGGAATGTCAGTAAGGAAAGATCAAACACAGGTAGCCCTTGCTTCTTAGGCTGTGTCAGAGTCCCCTGAAAATCTAAAAACAAAACAAAAGCAAACCTCTCAGAGCACTCAGACAAAACCACACAGCTTAGGTTTGAAAATGTCTTTCTGGCCCAAAGCCAATTGGGGTTCTTGGCCTTGTCTTTGAGAAGCCAGTGTTTTTTACTCAGACTTCCACGGAATAGCCACTGTCATACTTCCGTCATAGCATTGGTGGGTAGGGAAGGATGTACCAGATTTAGGGAACTACTAGCTGCCTGTTGACTCAGGACTAGCTGTGAATGGGAATAAGGTTCAATACAGATACAGTGAAAAGAAACAGAGCTGTTCACTTTATTAAAGAAGTGGAAACGAAATCTCCAGGATGTTTGTAGATGATTGGTTTATGGGTGGTTGGGGGAGACATAGTTGTCTTGGGAAGAACAAAGGAAGCTTCCAAACTTTGAAATAATATGAAGTACTTAGAAAATTAGACCTCGACAAATGTTGTTTTCTCTTCCTTTCTCTGAATCTCCCACCCATCTTGGCAATTTCCTAAAAAACAAAAGTCCTGCCAGCCAGCTGCCACTGGAGAGATGTCAAGTAGGATAAGCTGCTGATAGGTGGTACTGATCAACCACATTCAAGCTGAGGTGGAGGGAGGGGCGTATATCCCCTCTCCTGCCTCCCTGGCATAACAGCTGGAGGCAGCACAGAGATCTTCCTTTCTTACTGCAGGGGAAGCATGTGTATTCTCTCAAACCTACCTTGGCATTCCTTGATGTCTTAGAGAAGCAGATGACCCTGGCTAAGCAAGACAGTCAGCAGAACAGCAGCCCTTGATGCTGCATTTGGAAATTTCCATTCTTTGCTTGCAGCGCTGAAAAAAAAAAAATCTAAAGAGCCCAGTAGCTGGGAAATTTCCACGATGGAAAATTTTAACATATTCTTTAGTTCTAAACTATGCAGGTTTATAGACACTATTTTTTTTTTGTAATTTCCTTCTTTAACAATAATTTATGAACATGGTAACACTACAGCTGAGGGAAAAAGGAGGGCAAGATGACCTGGAGGAGAATGGGTATGGTCTGGCTAGTGGGAGGCTGTGCTATATAAATGTATGACCACCCCAGTCATGGAAATGTAGATCTCTGCAAGACCCACTGGTTGAGAGCTCATCCAAAATAGAGACAGTTTGCCCTGGAGCACTGCAGAGAAATCTATGTGAAGACTGGAAGTGGGAAGTAGACAGATACAACTTTGGAACAAAATATAGTGAGTTCTGTTGCTGGAAAAAGCAATCTCAGCCAGATCTCTTAGACCACTGCTTCTTAACCCTAAATGTGTGTAGCAGTCACTGAGAATCCTGTTCAGACTCAGCAAATCTAGGGTGGGGCCTGAGGCTGGTTCTAACTGGTTCCTACTTGATGATGCAACGTTATCTTTCTGAGGACCACAGTGTCAGAGTAGTAAATGCTCTAGCAGAGGATGGTTGGAGGTGAGCTGCTCTGGATCTTTTTTCTCAGGTCACAAAGTTGAGGTGCAAGAGTGGAACTGAGTGTCTCCTGGAGAGATGTTCCATGCCAGTCTGGCTAAAGCAGATCTTTTGGAACGTGGAGATGGACGAAGTTGCCAGAAGGCTGCCTCCTCCAGCACATTCAAGTTAGGGGACTCTAGACATCAGTACCTTTGCAGAGAAACCTCTGCATCAAGTTAGTGAAGATTTCTGAGCTGGTCCTGATTCCCGGTTGCTTTTACAGCCCTGAACCATGTGGGTGAAACACTCATGAACCAGCTCCAAATATTGAGGGAAGACAGTTGATGAGAACCGTACAAAGGCAGGAAGGAGTATAGAGAATAAATTACTTCCATCCCAGCCAGAATATTTGTTCCACTATTGTTGAGATAACATAAAAAGGGAATTGGAGAATTTTCTATTTTCTTAACAGCTATTTTTGCTTTGAGCCACATATATGAGAGGGAGGGAGAGGGAGAAGGAGAGGGAGAGAGAGAATGAGAGAGATCAAAATCTGTGGCATTGTTATTCTAAGATGTTGCTTCCACTTGAGCTGTAATGTGTCTGCTTTGTACATTTTTAAAGGAACATTTGTCCCATTTTTCATTTTCCATTCAATTGAGTTTTGGATGGGTTATTAGTCTTTACTTTTCAAATCAAAGTACACAGAAGAGCATATGGAAGGAAAGGAGGAGGGAGATTATAATCATGAAAATGTGACTGAAATCAGAGCATAACAAGCATGAAATGAATTTGATTACATAATAAAAAGTATTAATTTATACGTTAAAAGTAAGTTCTCTAGTATGCTAACATCTACATAATGCTAAAAATTCTAAGTGGCTTACAGATTGCTTAGGGGTTTGGACTTCTAGAGAGTGCTTGATGTCTTTTCTTTCAAAAATCTTTTTATGGGGTCAAGAAATGATTCGGACTTAAGTAAAAGAGACCAAATATATTTTTTCCTTTTCCTAAGTCTTGATGAGCAATTAGTCACCATGTTACAACATACAACCAATCAAATAGAACTTGTTTGATCCATCTAAAGTCAGTTTTTTAAAGAAATGTTTTTTAATGTTTCAGGTAAAATTCACATAACAGAATTTTCCAGCGTAAAGTCGACAATTCAGAGGGTTAGAACGTGCGTGACATTGTGTAACCATCACTTATTTATCTAGCTCCAAAACATTTTCAATACCCCAAAAAGGAAACCCTACATCCACTGAACAGTGGCTTCCCATTTATCCCTCCCTCTATCCTCTGGATACCCGCAGTTTGTCTCTATGGATTACCTATTCTGGATATTTCATAAAAGTGGATTCCTACTAGATGAGGCCCTTTGTAAAATCACATGTTAAGAATAAACATTATAGTTATAATAAAATTTAACACTATTGAATGCTCATTTCCAGTGAGGCATGCCATCCTTATGAGTGTATAATGAGTGTCATTAGTATATATGAGAAAATTGAAACTTAGCTTCATGAATGGCCTCAGATCTACATGCTATGGCTAAGCAAGAAATAACCTTCCTTGGCCAGACCCACTTACACTCGTGCTTTTTCCAAATGCCACAGCTAGATCTCAGCTTCCTTTCCCTTATCACAGACAGATGGATAGTTACTCCTTCTCAAGTTTAACAACTTCACAGAGCTTGATTCAAATACCGAATGTGTTGTTAGTTGCTTACAGCTGCTATTTCTCTAGCAGTGCAATAAGTCCAGGCAAATTCTTTTGAAGAGCTCATTAAAACTGCTAAAATAAAGTCTTAGAAGCAGGTGCATTCATTAGCCGAAATGCAGATGATTATGTTAATATCGCATTCAGGTGACAAATTTAAAGGCATCAAAATCATGGAGGATAAAGGATTTTCAAAGCTAAAGTTAACTTCTTCCTTTATAAAGCTTTTTGTTCTGTTACGCATGTGACGAACTACAGCTGTCCAATGTGGAGACCTGCAGCATTACCTCACAAAAATAAAGCTGTTTTTCAGTATCATGTTTCCTTTATAATTTTGTGGGTCTCTGGGAAAAGAAAGTTAAGGAATTGTCTTTAAACTGTGCTATATCTGGCACCCCAATGGCCAGATGTTTTACTAGGCCTATGGTAGAGAAAACACATTAAAGATGATTAAAATATGTAGCCAGAGCTGAGGATGTAGCTCAGTGGGAAAGCTACATGGACAAGACCTTGGATTTAATCCCCAGCACCAAGGAAAAAACAAACAAACAAACAAAAAAACAAGAAAGATGCATACAATGGAACCCAGTTTGAAAAGATGGAATGGCAATTCTTTCACTTTGTCTCTTTAAAAATCTCAATTAGGAGCTGGGAGTGGTGGCACACACCTATAATCCCAGTACTTGGGAGGCTGAGGCAGACAGATTTCTGTGAGTTCAAGGCCAGCATGGGCTACATAAGGGAGTTCAAGGCCAGTCTGAACCACACAGCAAGATCCTCACTCAAAAATAAAGAAATAAATAATAAAAATCTCAAATAAATATGAGTATGAAATATATAGGTGACTACATGTATATATGTGGGAGACTATACACATAATGTTAATATTTCACCAAGATAATTTAAATTTCTTTTTGTGCATATTTTTGTATTTCCCAAATTTTCTATAATGAATACTCAAATTTTAAATTAAAATTTTAATTGTTTATATTGTAATTTTAAAAAGTATTAAAAATTATTAACTGGGTAGGGTAGTGCACATTTGTAATCTCAGTTACTTGGGAGGTCGAGGCAGGAGGATTGCAAGTTTGAGCCCAGCCTGGGCAAATTAGTAAGATCTTGTCTCAAAAGAAAAATATAAAAAGGGTTGGAATATAGCTCAGCACCCAGTATCACCAAATAAAATAAAATAAAATAAAATAAAAGCACTTACCCTTTCCACATTCATTTATTTTACTTGTAAAATCAAATTACTATTTAATTGCAAAGTACATAGAAGTTGAATGAGCTATTTCCTCAGTTCCCTTCCTCTTCTCAAATCTATGGTATCCGTGGAAACAATGGTATCTTCTTTCAGAAGGAAATGTAAGAAAATACGATCAGGTATCAAGCCACTTAATCAAAAATATATATATGTATAAAGTTTTTATAATCTTTTTCAAAACCTCAGTCAAATAGACATGCATCTAAGTGGACATATCTTCCACTTGTGAAGGGGAAAAAGACTGAGGAAATTTTTAAAGACAAATCTGTATTTTTCATTTTTTTATTATAAATTCTATAAATCCTGTGTAAACTAGTCTCCTGAAGCACTTGAAATTAATATGCAAAAGACTTCTTGGATGCTATAATAGTTATATTTTTGTCTTTCTTCTTCTTTAAGTCATCTCCTTTATCATTCCCTATACATTATTACTTTCTCTTTTTTTCTCTACACAATTAAGATTATTGATTCCTCCCCATTTAAAATGAAAAGCCATATATAAAGCATGGATGGAGCTTGGCAAACATACAGTAGTCCTCCCTTGTACATGGGATATATTCCTAGTGCATGCCTAAAACCATAGATAGTACTGACCTCATATTTGGATGCCTTTTCTAACTAAGCATTTACCACATATTGTAGCCATAACTTTTGCAGTTTGGAGTGTGACAGCAAAACTAGCACACATTCCCTTTTCCTTCACCATTTCACAGGCTGAAGATTTGTTCTCTCATAGATCTCAGAAATCTCAGCATCAATTGTTTTCTTAAGTCAATAACTTTCATCTCTTCACTTAAAGGAAGCACTTTATGGCTTCTCTGTGGCATACTTGAATTGTTAGCACCACTACTCTTGTGCCTTGGGGCAGTTACTATGTAAAATAAAGGTTATCTGAATAAAATCACTGTGACAGCATGACGGTCAATCTGAAAAGGGAGATGGCTACTAAATGTTATATGGGCTGGTAGCATATACAACATGGATGCACTGGAAAAGGGATGATTCGTGTCCCTTGTGAGATGGGACAACATGGCATGAAATTCCATCCTGCTACTCAGAACAACATGCAATTTAAAATGTAAATTGTTTATTTCTAGTAATTTCTATTTTACATTTTGAAACCAATAGTGACTCTATATCTGAAACCTCAGATAAGGAGAAGCTACCAGATACATGTATGCCTATATACTCCTCAGGAAAGACCTAGCTGAATCCCTGTTCCAGACTGTCATAACAGAATTATTTCTAACAGGGACTTACATAGATGTAGCTCTTTTGACTGCTGGACAGCTCCATGTCTCCTAGGAATACTTTCCCACCCGCCCCTTCTCTTCTGTTTAATTTTCCAAGCTTTTACTGTCACAAAGCTGCAGATTCTGGACAAAATGAGAAAGGTGGCCAGAAAAGACTGCAGTCCTTCCAGTGTGCTGCTTTACAACTGAGATATTGGGGGTGGGAGAAAGCATCAGAGCACAGAAATTAAAGATGAATTCGAGAGGTCACTTTAATCAAGTTTTATGGATGTGTTTCTTTGAGCACATACCTGGTAGTCATCCAGTCTGACCTTGAAATTTTCCAGGGGTCAGAGAATGTCCTAGTTTCCCACCAGTTTCCTCCAAGTAGTTGAATCCATAGAGCGCAAAGACTGTTATAACCACAATGCCAAGAAGAAGAAGAAGAAGAAGAAGAAGAAGAGGAAGAAGAAGAAGAAGAAGAAGAAGAAGAAGAAGAAGAAGAAGAAGAAGAAGAAGAAGAAGAAGAAGAAGAAGAAGAAGAAGGAGAAGAAGGGGAAGAAGGGGAAGGAGAAGAGGAAGAAGAAGAAGGAGAAGAGGAAGAAGAAGAAGAAGAAGGTAACTCAAATGAATTCTAATCCTCCTACCTTTTTAAAAAATCAGCTATTTTCAAATTTGTGTTTCTGATCCAGGACCCAGTCTCAAAGTAATAGGACTCCATATGGTCAATGAAGAAAGTAATGAAGCCAAATCATTTAGGTGGAAGACACTTAGATTATACTTACCCAGAGTGTCCACCAGACCATGAGTGCAAGACTCAGAAAAAGAAAATCAGGTGATTTATTTATAAGCCTGAGTTCCAGAGTATTGTCCAAATCTCTCCCTAATTCACCTCCTTTTCTCATTCTGATACCTGTGCAATAAAAGAAAAAGAAAAACTTTTATTTTACCCAAGGACCTTGCTTAAATGATCTTCTAACATTTAAAAATATTAAATTGAACAATGTGTTGCCAGTATGCCTAAAATTTATATATATGATATTCTATTTGGGAGAATTTAGGAAATTGTTCAGTATTCTGAAACAACTAGATAGGAACAACACAAAGAACAAAAATAATAGAAGAAAAATTCTTCAGAGTTAGGGTGCCCTGTAGAAACAGCCAAATAGCTTGTCTTTTCCATCAGCTAGATGGGAGCTTCTTTTAAAATGAGTCATAATAGTGAAAGTGGGGTTGCATTTTTGAAAAGCAAAAGTGAAAAATCAGCTAATAGAGAAGACAGAAGACTGTGAACTGTAATTTGGCTAGGTAAAGAGAAAATAGAGTGGTTTCTAAGTAATTATTATTTTAATGAATTGTAAAAATTGAAGCATGAATGAAAACAAAGAAGAAAACAAGAAACCACTCTATAACACATCACTCAAAATAACCATCATAAATTTGGAGGGAATATTACTTCCAACATGGAAATAAGAGATAGTTTAGAATTTTAAAAATCAACTTGCATCTGGGCAATTGGGCATGGTCTTATTGAAAGAAACTAAAAACTTGACATTTTAAAGATATCCATTTTATCAGAAAATTTACAAGGCGGAGGGAACTAATTGGACTGCTCGATCTAGAAGCAATTATGAGGATGTGAGTTCAATAAAAATTAGCAAATATTTTCATTTTCTTCTGTAGATCCATGATCTAGCAATCAGTTCAGCTACATCTAAAACATACTATAATGAGATATGTTTTCTGAGTGTTTCTCAATTTAGGAATCAACTTTACATTAATTTTCACAACCATGTAAGAATAATTAGAGTCACCATTTAGCTGGTGCATATTAGTTTGGTTATTCTAGATTATTCGACCCATTCTGGTACACTGAACATTTATTTTGATTGGTCAGTGTCTGTGCTATACAGTTATTAAATATTTTCGAACATCATCCCTGAAATAAGAAATATAGAAAAACCTAAAATTTTGCTTAACACTTTACAGTTTGATAAACACTTCCGCTTATTTTTCACCTGATGTTCACATCCCCACTGTGGTTTTCTTCAGAGCAAATACTCCAGCAGAACCACCTGCTTGTGGTTCTCTGCATATAACTTAGTGCCAACTCATGCTTCCATATCTTTTTTTATTTTGGTATCAGGAATCAAACTCACAACCTCACGCCTGCCAGGCAGGCACTTAGGCCACTGAGTTAAATCCCCAGCCCTATTTTTTGAGACAGGGTCTCACTATACAATTCAGGCTGGCCTTGAACTCACTTTGTAGCCCAGGCTGGTCTCAAACTCAGGGCGATCCTCCTGCCTCAACCTCCCGAGTGCTGGGATTAAAGGCTTGTGCCACCATGCCGAGCATGCTTCCATATTTTGGCAGTATGTTTCCTTCACATGAGAATAGCTTTCCATGGAGAAGCGGTCGGGGAAGGGAGAGGCAGATGCTCAACACCTTGCTCTACCCAGAGGGTTGTGGGACAGTCATCTTGCCCTCAGTCTTTTCTAGGCAAAGCACCTTAGTGGCCAGCAAGGCTGTGACAGGCGCTTGCTCCAGCAAGATTCCAAGATTATGAACATTGCATTATTCCTGATTAGGACATTTTGCTTACTATTTTGGATAGTTTCATGTCCATCACTAACACAAAAACTCACACTTTTCATTCCAAACTCCCAATTTCAATATTTACCTAAGAAAGTCACTCTTGCTGAGCCAAACCTACTTCCCTGCAAGAAGAAGGAGGACAAGACCTTCTGTCTTGTCTTTGAGGCCCAATGTTGTTTTCATTGTTTTGCTTTATTCTGATTAATTTTTTTTGCTTTATTTCATGTTCTGTTTTGATTGGTTTTATTCTGTTATGTTTTTGGTTGATTTTACTATACCTGATGTAATGGTCAACAATTGTGAAGATAACAAGATATACTATAGTAGCTATTGTTTTCCTAGTATGTTGCTTTGAAGTTCTGTACCAGTTCTACTGTTTTGTTTTGATTAACTTTGTTCTGTTGTGTTTTGTTGGATTTTACTATCTTTAAAATAAAATAAAAAAATATATAAATATGGGTAGACAACCATGGGAAGGTCTTTCTATATCACATCAAAGTCCATTTTTACTAGTTACAGCACTTTTTCTGAGCATATAAAATATTTCCCCAAGTCAAGTTTTATTTTTTTCCCCTGTACTATGCTACTACTGAGCTATACCCCAGCCCATGTTTTATTCTTTTAGATGTCTAATTTTTGGTGTTTAAGCAATATGTCATTTTTAGCCTCATTTATTTATTAACCATTTATTTATGAAGGACCTTCTTTCGTAAGATTCCTTCTCTTACAGAGGCAAAATAATCTTATTTCTTTGTGAAAATTCCTTCTCTTCTGTCCCTAAATATATTCCATCAATTCAAAGTGGGATCTCACTGTGGTGGTGCTCACTTATCATCTCAGCTCCTTAGGAGACTGAAATAGGGTCGTGAGTTCAAGACCAGCCTGAGCGACATAACAAGATCAGATCTTGAAGTAAGAACAAAAAACCTTACTCATGTTGGGAAAAAAATTAACTGGAAAATTTTAAATGCAAAGGAAGTATTTATTTCTCTTTTACATAACAAAAATCAAGAACATTATGGTCTCCATTATCTGTGTTAAATTCGGAGGACATTGATACTAATTGGCAAATGACAAATTATTCCAGTTCTTTCTGTTTTAAAATTTGTGCAGTAGTTAGCCAATCCTACTTACATTTCAATAATGCTAATATAAAATTGGATTTTCCTGATTTACTCACAATTTACACTGAGAAAATGCAAGTCAAATAGGTAGAAGAAGAAAGCCAGTATTTTTTGGGTCACCTGCTCATTCCAATTGAAAGTAGTTCATTAAAACTACAGATTTTGGGGCAATAATATCTCTGTTTATCTCATAAACACTACATTAGGCCTTTGCTTAGACACTTCCGTATCTTGGAAGTATGTTTCCTTCAAATGACAATAACTTTCCATGGGGAAGGGATAGAGGGAAGGAGAGGCACTTGCTCAAAACCTTGGTTTACCCAGAGAATGGGAGGACAGTCATCTCACCCCTTTCTTCTTCTTCTTTTTTTTTTTTTTTTTTTTTTTGCGGCACTGGGGATTGAACTCACAGCCTTGCGCTTGCCAGGGCAGGCGCTTAAGCCGCTACGCCAAACTCCCCAGCCCTGGTTTTTTGAGGCAGGGTCGCACTATGTAGCTCAGGCTGGCCTTGCGCTCGCGTTGTAGCCCAAGCCGGCCTCGAACTCACAACGCTCCACCTACCTCAGCCTCCCGAGTGCTGGGATTAAAGGCGTGCGCCACCACGCCCAGCTACCCCTTTCTTCTTATAGGGGGAAAATATTAAACATTAAATAATTGTAGTAAATTGTCATGTTTTCCCACTGACTTGTTCTAATTTAGAGATATAATCAATCTCTCTCTCTCTCCTCCCTCCCTTTCTCGTTTGTTTCTGTCTGTCTTTCTATCTGTCTTTCTTGTTTTATGTGGTACCGGTGATTGAACACTGGGCCTTCACACTTATCTACACCCCCAACCCATTTTATTATTTTTTAAATTTTGTGTCAGAGTTTTGCTACATTGCCCAGACTTGACTCAAACCTGTAGTCCACCTGCTTCAACCTCCAGCAGTGCTGGGTTTACAGGAGTGTGTCACCATGCCCAGTTTATAATTTTGTTTTTAACTGATTCTAAGCTGAGAGTGACCCTTAACCATTCCCCCACTCTGGATACTTATTTATACATGTCAAGCAATGGACAAAAGTTAATGTTTCTGCTGCTTTTTTTATTATTACTGTATACAAAGGGTGGGAGCCAGGTTGTCTGTCAAAGAGTTAAGGCTCGCACTTCAAAATGTTACTTCTTCCTTCCATAAATGTGTTACTTGGTCACTCCATTTTTTAATGTTTGAAATTTTCAAGCTTCACTAGTGTTCACTAACTAGGCACTTTAAGGAGAGGACTAATTTGAATTAGTGAAATTTTTCAATGATCTGTTATAAAAATACATAGTTGTATCCCTTTAAGGTATAATAAGCAATTCCAACAGTCAATAGTGAAGTATTTTGAAGAAAGCTATGATTAGGACTGGTGTAATGCCAAGAGTCTTAAAACTTTAGGCAAATGAGTATTGCTAAGTTATGTGAATATGCTGTTTATATTCACTGAGCAGCTATTATATGCTTGGCATTGTGCCAGAAAAATTCTGTCCTCAAGTTAACAATTCAGTCCAAATTGTCATTCATTTTGCCTAGTGACATTTTATCTCATGTTTCATTCAGCACTTGTCCAAATGTACTCATTTATTCAAAAGACACTTAACAGTTATAATGGGTTATAGGCACACATTCAAAATGATGGGGTCCTGGGGTGAAAGTCATTTACTGTGTGGACCAACACCAATCAATCACTTAATCAAGCAATCAATCAACCTGTCTGTTGTTACGGCTAATAAAGCGAGTTCAAGGATTCTCAAAGTTGGCATTGTTGACCTTTTAGGCTGGATAATCTGTTCTTGGGCAGATAGTTCTGCATATAGAAATATTTAGCAGCACCTCTGTAGCACCCCTACTTCCAGTTATGATGATCAAGAATGTCTCTAGACATTGCCAAGTCACCAGGGGAGGGGAGAGATTGTCCTGATTGAGAACTGGTGAGCTAACATGTATCTCATGCCTTCTTTTCTAGACTATAAAGACTTTTAGGGCAGAGACTCAGTCTGATTCATCATTCTACCATCCACTCTCCGTCAACTAAATTTAGTTTTTGGCACAGAAATACTTCTTGATAAATGTTCAGAAGAGAAACAAACTATCTATGGAGTTCCTCTACTGTCATTAGCTCTGCACAAGGCACCTGGTAAACCCACAAGATAAGTAAGGTAACTGGGCTGAAATGTCTTGACAAGTTTTTGTAATTGGAATAATCATCTGTATTGTAGATCCACTTTGGTGTCAAATGCATGCATCTGCATAAGGTTTTCCCATGGTTGAAGCACATCCCATGGAATGTTATTTGTCACAGACACAACAGTAATCATTTTGGTCACCGCTGTTTGTAATGTAAGCTCCTAGAAACATATTCTTAGGCAGGAGTGGGAGGTATTTTGATTTCAGTAGCATTGCCTTTGTTTGTTAAAAGGAACTCTTAGAAGTGGTTTAATAATGTTAGATGTAAAGTTCAGATTTTTGTCTTTTCGGTTTTGTTAAAAGTAGACCATCTAAGCCTGTCCAGTGATCTAAGTAATTCTGGTTTACTTAGATTCCTGGAAATTGCTAGAGGGCTTAAAGGGAGGAGGAGAAAAAAGAGTGAGGAAATTTTCCCTGTGGGCGATTGGGGAAAACAAAAATATTTTTGTGCTGTGGCGACTTCTCAGGAAAGGAGGGCTGGCCAACAGCGGCCTCATCTGCGCAAGGGGAATTTCCACATTGGGAAAACATGGTCATAATTAATGACTTAGGAAAGCCAAGAAAATGGACCATGTTGGAAAAATATGATCGTCAGTGGCCAAGTCATTGTCAACTGATTGCGCCAGAAAATTGCATTGTTTTAGAAAGATATTTTATATGTAGATATTTGTCTATAGGTCCTTCTTTCTGTGGCTAGAGTAAGTATCCTGCCCCTACCTGGGTAACTGGCTTCTCAAGACCAGATCCCCTCTCTGTCTTTCCCTTTCTCTACGGTATAGACAGTTTGCTTTAGCTTCTTGGCCTACACACTGACCTGTAGCCTTTTGCTTTGAATGTGATGTTTAGATATTGCTAAGGAGCTTTTAGTATCAGTTAGAATAAAGATGATTATCCAGGACCTTAGGACAGGGTGGGAGGGTGAACTGGCCTGATTCTAACACAGCCATCATTAATTGAGGACTCTGTGTCCTAGACCCTTGAGCTCAGAACATTGACAAACTGTCCTCATTGAGACATGAGGAAACTGAGGCTCAGGGAATTTGAGTCACTTGCATAGAGCTATCCAAATTTTAAACTACCAGCTATACCTCTTTCTCTCCTCATCCTGAATAGAATGTCTGCTCCCTAAATCAGAATGTTATCAGTCTGTCAACAACTTTTGTCATCTTTCTCTTCCTTTACCCTAGATCACTGTTTAAACTAGATCTGCTCTTGAGCTGTTCTTTTCAGAGCACTCCACAGTTGCCTCTCTTTCTCAAGACAAGTCCAAGTTTTTGTGCTGTGAGCCACTCACATCTTGGTTAACCTAAGCAATGATTGTGTACTTGGACCATTCTTGACTTGCTTTTTTACTTGCTTGTATTTCACTTATCAATTTTATTAAACCAGGTGTGATTCTCTTTTGCCTCTTTTCGCCCATGATTTGCTCAAGATCCTAAATACCTATCAAGATTCTCCAAAATCAAGGTCGAGAATTTCAGAAAGTGAATCATAGCTAAGAATGAACAAATTCCCTGTATGTGACAGGTAGGTGCCGTATCCAGATGCCATCAATGTGGATGCTGTATCCAGTAGAGCATCAATAAAACCCAGCACATTGTTTTCTGAATGGAACAATCTGCCTGTTAAATCGTGTCCCCTGAAGCAACAATTCCGCACTCTAAACCCACATGACACAGCTTCTAAAGTTAGCTCTGTCTTCCAACTGCAATGAACCTACAAAACAAACGTAACTAGGATTGAGGAGTGTGCAATCGTCCTGTTGACCCCCAATGAATTTTGTAATTAATGTAAAAATCATGGCATTTGAAAATAATTTAATACACTTCTGTTGAATCTAAAACACATGTCTTAGTTACTTTGCTTTTTGCTGAGACAAAATACTAGGTGCCCAAAGATAGCTTAGTGTGAAGTACCCTGGGATTCATCCCCATTACCACTAAAGGAAGGCAAGCAAGCGAGCTATGCACCATCAATCAATCACACTCTAGATTTAACCACCTCTGAAAAAACCCCACCTATGACTGCATGAGGCTTTGGGGGACATCTAGACAAAAGCCATGACAACATATTAATTAAATTTTATTAATACTTGTTTCTGAAGTGTTTCTTGGCCATAGCCAGATACTGTTACCTTTATTTCAAGATGTGAAAAGTGAAGAGATGTATTAGCGTCCTACTGCTATGGAATCAACACAAATTTGGGGGTTAGAATCACATCCTGTTTACTCCGTAGTTTCTGTAGCTCTATAGATTAGAAGTCCAGGTGGGCTTGGCTGTGTTCTTCTCTTAGGGTCCTATATATAATGTAGAAATCAGGATATTAGTTAACCTGGACTGAAAACCATAGAACTTCGCATATTCCTTGTCATGAGGTTTTCTCCATCTTCACAGACAGTGAACATTCTGGAATGTTTCTCACATTTGTAATCTCTGTAGCTTCCTCTCCTGTGACCAACTGAGGAAAACTATTCTTTTAAAGGTGTCACTGTGTTGGATCAGGCCCACCTGGATAACCTCCAAGTTGTAAGGTAAACTCACTTGGGACTTAAATCCCTCCACAGCACTACCTAAATTAGCATTTGACTAAATAATGAGGGGATGGACATTCAGGGCAGCTGTCTTTAGAGTTCTGTCTGCCATAGGAAATGGTCACCCAGTTAACTCGAGATATAGTCTGGAAACAAACAGGCTTCCAACTGTATTGAACCAAAGAGTTCCACTTTGAAATGTTATTCCTTGTTCTGTTTTTAAATGTGTATGCATGGCTTTCTTTCCTTTTTTCTTTTGGCAGTACTAGGAAGGGAACCCAGAGGAATTCACACTAAGCTATATCCACAGACCTTTATATATTTTTTATTTTGAGGCAGGGCTTCACTACATTGCTAAGTTGCCCAAACTGAGCTTGAATTTAGTGATTGTCCTACCTCAGCCAAGGTAGCTCTGGGAATACAGGTATGTGCCACCAATGTCAGGCTGCATGATTTTATTTAATACGCCTGTCTTGGGGGGTTCACACACCTACATTTTTCACTGATTCATGCTCAGAAGAGTTTCCGAGGTGGGTTTGAGACATGCTGTGCTTCAAGGCCTCTTGAGAGGGAATATCTAGAATTACAGGTCCACATGGTGCATAGGGTGGGGAAGAGGTAGGTGGGGGACTTACATTTTGGTGAATACAGAGGAACAGTTTATTCCTATTTTTAGATAGTGACTAAAGGGTTTTGAAGATGGGAATTATTTTCTCTTTCTCTTGTTTTCTTAAAATGTATTTAATCCATTGATGAATTGGAGATTGAACCAGGGGTACTTTACCACTGAACTACATCTCCAACCCTTTTTTTAATTTTAAAGAAAAAAAACCCGATAAGAACAATAGTACAAAATTTCAAAATAAAATTGTAGGAGAGTAATAATGGTTAGTACATTGCGTATTGTTATCTTCAAAGTAGTTACAACAAGATATAGGCTTGAAAAATTGATCAAACAATATAGGTACAAAGCTATCTTTTCAATGAACTCATGGCAATTAGTAGTATAACTATCTTAACTATTTTTTCCTTCTCCATTCCTTATTTCCTCCTGTTCCCCATCCCAGTTTCTCTTTCCTTTTGAATAGTTTCTTCCTATTTCACAATATCTATTGTACATTTTGGATTTTATTCACTTTTTCAGCTTCTCACATTAGGGAGATAATACATCATTAATACTTGTGGGTCTGATTTATTTCACTTATGAGTATGATCCCAAAGTTGTATCCACTTCTCTACAAATGTCTCAAGTTTATCCTTCTTTATAGCTGAGTAGTACTCCATTGTATAAAAATACCATGTCTCTTTTTATCTATTCTTCAGTTGATGGACATTGGGCTATTTCCACATTTAGTTATTACAAATTGTACTGCTATAAATATGGGTGCACATACATCACTGTGGTATGATATTTTCAATTCTTCTGGGAAAATACCCAGAAAGGGAGTAGATGGTTCTAAAGGGACCTCTAATTCTAGTGTTCTGGGAAATCTCCACACTGATTTCAATAGTGGATGCACCAGGCTACATTCCCACCAACTGTGGAAAAGGGTTCCTTTTTCCCCACAGTCCCTACAGCATTTGTTATTGGTTGATTTCTCGATGTTAGCCATTTTTTCTGGAGTGAGATGAAATCTCAGTGTTGTTTTAATTTTCTCCTCTCGAATGACAAATGATGTTGAACATTTTTTCATATATTTATTTGATACTTGTATTTCTTCATTTGAGAAGTGCGCATTCATCTCAGCTGTCCGTTTTTGGATTGGGTCTTTGAATTTGGGGGGTCCGATTTTTTTAATTCTTTATATGTTCTAGATACAAGCCCTTTGTCTGAGGGAAAGTTTGCTAAATTTTTTTCCTGTTCTGTGGGCTGTCTTTTCACTCTGTTGGTGGGCAAAAGCTTTTTAATAAGAAGAGATCCCAGTTGTTCATTCTTTGAAGTGTTTTCCATGCTGTTTAGGTTTTGTTCATGAACTCTTTGCCTACCCCTATGTCTTCAAGATTTTTGCCTACTTTCTCTTCCAGTGTGTTTAGTGTTTCTGTTTTAATAGTTAGATCTTTGGTCCATTTTGACTTTACTTTAGTGCATGGTGATAGAGATGTGTCTAGTTTTAGTTTTCAGCATGTAGAGAGTCAGTTTTTCTAGCACCATTTATTAAAGAGGCTATCTTTCTTCCAGTAAACATGTTTGGCCTCTTTGTCGAATATAAGGTGGCTGAGTGTCTTTGTGATTTTGTCTGCATCATTTAATCGGTTCCACTAGTCTTCAGGTCTGTTTTTTCTTTTGTTTTGGGTTTTTTCCAGTACCATTTTATCACAGTAGCTTTGTAGTATAGTTTCAAGTCAGGAATTGTGATGCCTCCTGCATTGCCTTTGTTTCCCAGGATTGCCTTTGCTATTCTTTGTCTCTTTTGCTTCCAGATACATTTTAGGAATGTTTTATCTAGATCTGTAAGGTACACTAATGGCATTTTGATCGAGATTGCATTAAATCTGTAAAAAATTTTGGAAGAATGGTCATTTTCACTGTGTTGGTTCTTCCTATCCATGAACAAAGGATATCTTTCCATTTTGTGATATCCTCTTCAATCTCCTTTTTCAGAATACAGTAATTTTCAATATATAGATCCTTTACTTCCTTTATTAAATCAATTCCTAAGTATCTCATTTTTTTGAATGCTATTGTGAAGGGTGTTGTTTCTCTAATTTCTCTCTGTGAGTTTGTTGTTTGTATACAGGAAGGCTATTGATTTTTGAGTGTTGACCATATCCAGGTATGCTTCTGAATTTGGTTATTAACTCTACTAGTCTTTTAGTGGAGCTTTTGATGAAGGAAGAAGTCAAACTACCATTATTCGCTGAGTATCATGTCATCAGCGAATAATGGTAGTTTGACTTCTTCCTTTACTATTTTTATTCCTTTTATTTCTCTCTGTTGTCTAATTGCTCTTCCCCAACCCTTTTTACTTTTTATTTTTAGACAGGGTCTCATTAAATCATCTAGATTAGCCTCAAACTTGCAATGGTTTTGCCTCAGCTTCCTAAGTAGCTGAAATTATAGGTATGTACCATCCTGCCCAGCTTTTTTTTTCCCCCACTATGGGCAATTCCAGAAGTTAAAAAATCAAGGGGCTCTGTGTGTGTGTGTGTATCATTTGTGAGGAGTATTTGGGAACACTTTTTCCAGACATGGGCAATGTGTGGCGGTGAGGCAAGCATTGCCAAGGTGTTGTACCTGCGGTAGGGTTCTGAACTCCCTAAACTCCTTGTTGTACGGTTTCAGCAGGCCAGAGCCTGAAGTCTGCAATGCGCTGAGTCCCTAGGCTCAGGTGCTTATCAAGACTGAGCCTGAAGAAGGTCACCTTGGGATTGGGAAAGCCTAGAAAATGCTGTGAGGATCATAGAAGAAAATGTGAAAGAAGGCAGTATATTATGAGATGCTGAGGCACTTCTTGTCTTTATCATTTTACTTGGATGACAGCCTAATGAAAAACTAGTATTTTGGTCAAAAGTGTAGAAATGGTTTTGGCCTTTGGAAAGAATATATGCAGAAATATGAGAACCTAAAAAAAAAAGGCAAAACATTTTAGAGGCTAAATATTCTCTCTTCTTTCAAGAACATTGGGTTTTCCCCTATCTTGAAATTCTTGCCAAAATGGGAGGGGGAGGACATTCCTCAAATGTTTCTTCCAAATTCTCCCGGACATTCAGAAAATAGTGAGAAAATGCAATCATATTATTAGGCCAAAAGAAAGACCATCAGTGAGAAGGCATTTAATAACTTGCATTGAAAAGAGCAATATGGCTCAGAGTACATGAGGTGTGTTTGGTTTGGGAAATGTGGACACAGGAGGAAAGAAGTAGAGTGGAAGAAGTTAATGTTGTTATTAACTGTGATGTGTTAGAGCAAAACACATTATCAAATAACTGATTTTGCTCTATGAAGAATAATTTTAAAGATGCTGATAATATGTTACAGAGGCTATTTTTGTTCCCCAAAATTTCCACTTAAAAATCCTTCCTTTCATGGATTCTTTCATTCAGAGGCATTTGATGAGAACTTACCATGTGTCTTGATCTAGGTGCCAGGTGTAAAACAATAAACACAGTAGGGTCCCTGCTAACATGAAGCTTATATATTAGTGTAAGGGAGTTAAAAAACAAAAAAGTATTTATGTTTCATTATGTGATACATATGAGGTAAATATTGAAGTGTTAAACAGTGAAATGTTAGACAGTGATAACAATATGGAGAAATAAGACAGAAGCAAGTGATAGGTGACCAGGTGGCACTTTAGTCTGGGTGACTAAGGAAGACCTTTCTGAAGAGCAGACATTTGAACAGTGATCTCAGTGACAGAGAGAAACTAATCACAAAGAGGTGCGAATGAAGAGCCTTCGAGGTGGAAAGAGCAGATGGTTCAAAGGTCCTCACGATGGTAAGTAATTGTAATTTGAGAAAGAGAAACAGGATAAAAGTGGTTTGAACTCAGTGACAAATGGAAATGTGGCACAAAGTGAAGCTGGACAGGTAGGCAGAGCCTATTTAGGCATGGCAGTCTATGGTAAAGAATTTAGATTTTAAGAGAAATGAGAAGCCATTGGGAAGTTTTATAAGCAAGGAAGCAATTTTTTCTTTGGGCAAAGAATTGTACAGAGCAAGAGAGCAAGTATAGAGATCTTTAGGAAACCATTGTAGTAATGTAGGTGAACAATGATGATTTGGTCTAGGATAGTCTCAGTGAAGATGGAGAGAAAAGTGTGTATGGGGTAGGTGTGGAAAGTAGAGTCAATAGACCTTTCTATTAGCTTGTATGTGAGACATAAGAAAAAAGAAATCACAGCTGTTACCTCTGTTGTTGGCTTAAGCACTAGGTGGACGATGACACCACTGGTAAGACAAGTGGACTGGGAATAACAGACACTGCTAATTGCCTCTCTGATAACTGCTCATTTCTTCCGCCTTGCTAACAGAGCAATATGTCCAGCCTTAAATTATGAATCATGATTGGTGTAATTCAATCATAATAATACCATTCTTTGCTAGATACTCGATTTCCCCATCTCCTTAGCAGCAAAAGGAGACTCATTTCTGGCCAGTGAAATCTAAACAAAGGCCTCTGAGGACAGATATGGCTGAAAACAATTACAGTGACTCAAACTGTGGCTGACATCTTTTGACTCTAAAATGAAGAGCATGAAGACTCAAGACCAGGATGTCAAGGATGCTGAAGTAGTTAAACTATTTGCCTGCATCCTGGGTAGTATCATTTTGTAGCTGAACCAACATGAACAATCATCTATGGTTAGACATCTTGCTTATTAAAAAAGTAAACATTTGTTTAAACCCCTTGTTGTTATTCAGTAGAAGAAGGTCAAGGGAAAGAAGCAAGGGTTCCTTTTTGACCATGTTAAGTTTTAGATGCCTGTTAGATATTCATGTAGAAGCATCTAATATCCCTCCCCTAATGGAATAAAAGCTTTTAGGTCTTTTAGGATATGAGTATCATACTAGAAAACCTGAAAAGAAAAGTTTAAAAGTGATCCAAGTTGCAGTGGTCATGAAAGAGCCTAAATTAGCAATTTAGCATCAATATATAAAACTGATTCCCTTACCATTGCTAGATTAGCAAAGTTGAAGTTGTTCAAATAGCAATGATAGTCAAGTTTGGATAGTGAAACAAGCTCAGTCTGAGGACCAGGTAAGTCCCCACATTTCTAGTAATTTCCATCACAGTGGTGGAGCAACGTTGTCCTGTATTAAAGTATGTGTTTCTGTCAAGATACTGTCTTACCTGTATAACACAGTGTTCAAGGTTTGCTATATTTCCTCCTCTGATACATAACAAGAAGCCTAGTGAAAATTCCCCACTAATGTGCCAGGGAACCTAAAGTAGGCCAACATTGAGCTTTTAGCACAGTTTCTGGTTTCCGATAAAAATCAGCATCAACAAACCCAATTGCACCTATTTCCATTACAACTGTCACCCAGTGGTAGATCTCTCACTTTGTACATTAAAAGTTTTCCAAGCCATGTATTTCTTCATGAACATATTATCTGTATGCTGGATGGTTGGGACTGCATTTACAGAAAAAAGGTGTGTGTGTGTGTGTGTGTGTGTATGTGTTTTGTCAGCACCCCTTTCAAAACAGCTGTTGATTTTTTGTATGTGTGTGGACAAGTGAGTCTGCAAAATAGACTTCACAGGACAAGTATCTTGTATTCTGCTCAAACTGTGAGTCTGTGTCCTCTTGAGGTTAATTTGCTAATCAAATTCTCCTTCCATATTCTCTTGTTTATCACAATGCATGGGGTTTTTGCCCTTTATACCTTTTCACTTTGTCTCCCCATAATTGATTACAACCAACTCTTGTATTTTTTTAAAACAGCTCTGAATCTGCATTAATTTTTAAGTCCCTGAGGAGCATTATGTTCCCAAACATTATGTTCTGCACTTTCATGCTCATATCACTTTGTGTAGTGCCAGACACCTCCTGGGATCCCAAGAAATGTTATTTCTTTTTAAAAAGATCGGTGATTACTCTCAGATGCTTATAAAATACCATTCTCAGTTGAGTTACTTTCACTAATTATTTATCCCAAGTGTTTTAGGTCAAAATATTGGTTAAGAGGAGGATGGTAAGTCTTTGGAAACATCTTATTAGTCTTTCCTTTCTGTGAAAACAGAAATGAGTATCGATTGGTCTTACAAGAATATTGGAAAGCAATGATGAAAAGCAATGGAATGATGAAGGGTTTTGTTTAAAATATAATAGGCTAGGAAGATGATGGTCTCATTCTTACCAAGCAGGCCTTGGTGAAAGGAGAATTTACTCCAACGCTATGCTCTGCTCATCAACTGTGTAGAGTGGCAGCCAACAGGATCCCTTCCTGCTGGTGTTGTCTGCTGCAGACAATTGGAACTTCTTTCCAATTACTCAAGACTGGCTGTGTCTGCATTTCCTCTTCTCTCAGCTTCTCATCTCTACCTAGAACACTTCCCAGTGCCTTCCTACGAGGCACACTTGAATGTCCCTTTGAATTTCTCTAAAGCTATTTGGAGGCCCAGGGATAGGACCATGGACAGAGGTTTCGCTTACCAATCACTGACAGTCAGAAAGCTAGTTCTCCTCCTGCCAAGAATCCCTTGGAGAGGGTCTTTAAATGAAAAGGTTCTTCTTTACCCAGGGGTAAAGGTTTCCCTTCTCTTCCTTTGGAGAGGCACAGTTTCTTCTGGAAACACGAACTCTCTCCACCAGCTCCATGCTCCTAAATCACATAAGGAATTCTGATTTTTGCAAAAATGTGGCTCTTAAAATGTTTAAAGATATTTTCATTATGAAATATTTCAAACAAGTGGAAAATACTTTAACGAGCATCTGTGCACAGAACATTCACTTAAAAATCCTAATCTTTGAGTTCTTTGCTGTAGGGTTCGTTTGTAAAAAATCTTACAGTACAGTTGAAGCTCCTCCTCTGATCCCATGCATTTCTCTATTTTTCCCTTTCCCACTTTTTCCAAAAGCAACCATTACCTTGAAGTTGTGTAAATCATTCCCACGCATGCTTTTACACTATTTATTACGTGTATATATTTATAAATATATGAATTTGCTGTGTTTGTAAAGTGTAATGGAATACTATATGTCATGCTACACATAACATTCTGTCATTTTTTACTCATCATTATTTTTTAGATTTATCCATGTTGCAACCCAAAGAATTAATTCATTCCTTATAACCATTGTATATTGTTCTCCATTTGAATATACACAAACTATGTATCCATTCTCTTGCTTTAAAGATGGGTAGGTTATTTTTAGTTTGTTATTTGCTGTAATAAACAATGAAGCAATCAACATTTAAATATCAGCCTCCTGTGCACATTGTGCGAATTTTTTTAGGCCAGAGTTTCTCACACTTTACATGTCTGACATTTGGAACTGTCCAAGTCTTTGTTCTGTGGTAGGATGCCAAGCAACATCCCTCCCTTCTACCCACTAGGTAGATACCCACAGCACAACTTCCTGCCCCCTGTGACCCCAAAAATGTCTTCAAACATACAGATGCGTAGTACTGCAATTGGAGACTTAGGATAGTATCAGAATTTAAAATATTTGCTAGTTTAATAGCAAGAAGTTGTGGCTTTTTATTGTTTGATTTTGTTTTGCTTTAGTTTCTAGTGACATGGAGCTTTCCTTTGTATTTCTATTGACTGTTAGAGTTTCTTGTCTGTGTGACTTGCCTGTTGATAACTTTTGCTAATTTTCTTTTTAGTTATTTGGTTTCTTTTTATTACTTTGTGGGGGTTTCTAATTTTTAAATACTACTTTGGTGGTTTTATATGTGGGAAAATATCTTCTCTTGTCCAAGTTTATCTTTCCACATGGTTAATGATATCTTTTTACTTTACAATGGTAAAATGTGTCTGTGTTTTTTTTTGTTTTATACTTCTGTGCTTTATTTAATAATTTCTTTCTACCCCAAGGGTATAAGATAATCTCTTATGTTTTATTCTAGAAATATAAAATTTTCCTTTTCATCTTTAGGACTTTAAACTTAACTTATTGTCATGTGAATGTATATAATATTTAATATATAAATGTATATATAATTACTTTAGCATATATTCATTACATAGTTCATCTTTTCACTCTTGCCTCATAATGCTATCTCTGGTTTAAATGATAGTATCTGGCAGAGCAATTCCCTGACTTATTCTTCTTCAATATTGACTTGGTTATTATGGTCGATGATCTGAACAACAGATACTCTTTCTCCTTTCTAACTGAAGCTCACTGTTTTCGAGTATCCATGGGCCTTGTCTCATAGAGTGTAGCCTAAGCCTGTCATAAGAGCAGTTCCATTCCCCTGAGCTTGATTTGGGGGTAGACATATGCTGCATCTCTTGCTGATCAGTACTAAGTGGAACGGTGTAGAGAGGGTGGAAGGGGATGGGTAACTTTTCCTCTCACTGAAAAAGTACATAGGAAAAGTCTTGCCCTTCCTATTTTTATGCAAAGTGGTAGGAAAATGTGATGTCTGATACTGTGGTGGCCTTCTTGCCACCCTGAGGGCACAAGGTGGAAACCACCACATTGAGAATGGCTAAGTGGAAAATTGAAAAGTTACAGGTCCCTAAGATATCATTGTATGGCTGAAGTGACTGATATTAGAATATCCTATGATCCAAAATAATAAACCTCTTATTGGTCAAGTCACATTAGGTTGCATATTCTGTTACTTGCACCCAAATACATGCTTAAATACCATGAAATATTTGATATCTAACTTTCTACATGAATTTTGTGATCATTATTCACCTTCTGTGTGAATATTTTGATCATTGTATCATTGTTCTATGTCCCCAATTACGTTGGTTTTGTGTGTGTGTGTGTGTGTGTGTTTTGTTTTGTGTGCTGGGGATTGAACCTGAGGGCTTCACACTGAGCTACATCCCTAGCTTTTTTATTTTTTATTTTGAGATAAGATCTTGCTGATCTGTGCAGGCTGGCAAACTTGGAATCCTCCTGCCTCAACCTCCCAAATAGCTGGGATTACAGGTGTGTGTTACCATGCCCAGCTTAGATTAGGACTCTTAAAATTGAATTTATATTGAAAAAAATGTTAACTTCACAGAACTGACATATCGTGGTAATGAATATTCCAATTAATGAGTATGGTGTATGTCTCTATTTTAAAAAAATCTGTAATACTTTCCATAAAACCATTTTATACATAAAATCTACATTTTATTCATACATAAAATCCATCATCTGATTTTATATTTATTCCTAGACACTGTATTGTTGATTGCTATTAGGTATATATCTTTGGTTTGTCATTAAATATTATACATGATACACACTGTGATATAAGGTTCCAGCGGAATTTTTTATGTTAATCTTATACCCACCAACTTTGCTGCATTATCTTTCTAGTGCTCATGCTGTTTCTGTAAAGACTTTCTTAATAGACAATTATATTATCCAAGTAAGGAGAGTTTACCTTCTCCATTTTCCTCCTTGGCTAGAGGAATTGATGTAGGTATGGAAGCTTGTGGTTTCTTCTCTCAATTTCCTTTCATGTGCCTTTTCTTCTTGTGTCACTATTCCCTCAAGTAAGGCCCATCACCAGGCAGTGGGCAGCTGTTTTACCCTCTTTAACAAGGTGGTCTATGTGTGTGGGGTGGGGACTCTCAGGCTAGCCCATAGTTCAGGCACTGACCTGCCATTCCAACTGCTCCCCTCACCCTGACAGGTCGCTTTTAATCTCCCCTACCACACAGAAGCCCTGGGGTCCTACAGGAACCTGTATTCAGCCCCATTCATTGCTTCGTATTTTTGGTCCATCAAAAAGTTTGTATACCGAGCCAATTGTGTCTTTGAATTTTTCTCTCTTGTATTTTAGTAACTACTATGATTTAGATACGGTTTGCTCCCATGTTGAAATTTAATCCCCATTTTGGAGTATTAGAAAGCAGAAACTAATCTGACTGTAGTGTTTAGAGGTGGGGCCTTTGGAAGGTGATTAGGATTAGATAAGGTCATCAGGCAGAGCCCCTTTGATTGAAAACTGGTGCCTTTATAAGAAGTGGAGAGAGCGCAGACACACACACACACACACACACACACACACACACCACACCACATATGGCTTTGTCTCCTGCCGCATGATGTCCTGTGCCACTTGGGAACTCTGGGAGGAAGAAGGTTATCTAATGCAAACTCTTGAACCTCAAGAACTGAGCTAAATAAACTTTTTAAAATAATGTTAATCAGCGTCAGGTATTTTGCTACAGTAATACAGAACAAATAGAATAATCATTGCTTTTGTGTTTAAAGCTGAGTCAGTACCTCAGATACTTAGGTACAACAATGCTACCTTGACCAGAAATCATAATTCCAATGTCTACTTACTTCCTATAGGGAGACAGAAGTGGCTTAGGGCTATAGCAGTGGAAGAATAAGATAGCAATTATGATCAAATACAGCGCCACTTAGAATTTTCATAGTGTCCTTCAGGTCTTCATGCTTTGTAAACATTAGTTCAATCTGTATATGTCATCTTGCTAATGGGGAATGGAGGTAAATATTATTTTCCACATCTGAGAAAAATGAGGCATCTTATTTAATTGCAGTTTAGAATAGTCAGACGAAGATAAGATTCCTCCAGAGATGAAGCTGGGCCCATTAACCTCATACCTTA
This sequence comes from Dasyprocta punctata, assembly GCA_004363535.1. Taxonomy (NCBI): domain Eukaryota; kingdom Metazoa; phylum Chordata; class Mammalia; order Rodentia; family Dasyproctidae; genus Dasyprocta; species Dasyprocta punctata. The sequence continues at coordinate 126,386 of RJWM01001348.1, read as the reverse complement.
CACAAAATAACCCCCAATAGAAGTTTTTGAACCAAGAAAACCAAACTCCAAGACCGTTCCTAACCTTATTCAACAGGACGTCCCATGAACTCAGAAGACCCTTATTGAATGTCCCCAGAATCTATGCAGTATCATGACTTGAGCAAAAGAAAGACAGGCATAAGAGCAATAAGAGTTGATTTTAAGAAAATTTGGGGAAAGGAATTGTCAATAGCATTTCATCTACAATGTGAATTTTGATTGAGATTTAGATTTTTTATACTAATCTTATATAAACTAGCTTAGTATGTAAATATAATCAAAATAGCATTCATTAAAATTGCAAAACTTATTTATTAAAATATGTAAAGCAGCCAGCTGCAACAGTGGTGACTAAGAAGTGTAAAAATACTTCATTTGGCAAATATTTATTGAGTTTCTACTATGTGCCAGCACCATACATGAAGTAGGAGTGGAACAATAATAACACAGGCCCTTGTGCAGCTAAAAATCTAGTTGAGCCAATTATGGGCAAATAGATAATACCAATATGAAGTGATAAACTTTTTAAAAATATGTTAGTTAAACACCTGTGTTCACAGCAGCATTATTCACAGTAGCCAAGAAGTAGAAGCAACCAGTGTATCCACTGATTGCACTGATGTTATTCAGCTTTAGAAAGAGAATTCTGACACCTGCTACAGCATGGATGAACCTTGAGGGCATTCTGCTAAGCCGGTCACAAAAAGACAAATACTGCATGATTCCACTTACATGAGGTACTTAAAGCAATTAAGTTCATAGAAACAGAAAGTAGAATGATGGTTGCTAGGGACTGGGGGTGAGGGGTAAATGGGGTTATTTAATGTGTATAGAATTTCAATTTTGCAAGAAGGAAAATTTCTGGAGATTGGTTGTACAAAAACATGAACATTCTTAACAATGATGAATTGTACACTTAGAAATAGTTAACACAGTAAATTTTATGGTGCATTTCACCACGTTTTTTATATTTTATTTTTATTTTAAAGAGGATAAAACCAAAGAAAATAAAACAGAATGAAACCAACCAAAAATAAACCAGCGTAAGTGATACAGGACTTCAAAACCTTAGCTAACCAATAATAGTTACCATAATGCCTTTTGTTTTCTTCAAAATAGCTGCAGATACTTTTGGTCATAATAAAAATGGAACAGAATAGAATAGAAACAATAAAACTGAAACAGTGAAAACAATAAAGAACTTTGAAACAAGCCACTAGTAATTTCAAAATGGCTGCTATAATGTCTTGTTATCTTTCAAATAGCTGCTCATGTTATCAGATTTGACACAATCAAACAAAACAAAAGAGAATAAAACCCAACCTAACAAAACAATGAAAATGATATGGTTTCCTGGCCGGGATTGCTTCCTGGTGAGGCCTGGACTTCCCTCCCCCACCATGTTTTTTAAAGTGAAAAAAAAAGAGTATTAGCTTCATGAAGGCAGGGGCCTGTCATGTTCACACTTGAATTTCCAGCATCTGTTGAAGGCCTGACACATAATAGGTACTTGACTAATATTTTGCCTTCCTCTGACTTCTCCTTTGCCATCCAACATCGTACACACCAGGACAAAAGCCAAGTGGTTCTGGGAGCCATGTCGGCAAACAAAGGCACTTCTCTCTGCAGGGCACTGAAGGGAAGAATTTTAAATATTTGTGATTTGGTATTTGTCATGGTCACACCAACCATTCTCTACTTCTCAAATATGCTTATCTGAGCTCTTTTGGTATTTAATTTTCCTAAAGATAGATCCTGTTTCTACTTCCCAAAACAGAATAGAATTGTGATGAACTTTGTAATATTACCAAAAAAAAAAAAAAGTGGAAGGAAGTCTGTGAGATGAAATCATTATTAGACCTTGGTACAAATGGCCCATGGGCCGTGGTGGCAGCCGGGCACAGGAGGAAGGGTGAGGTAATTAGCATGTATTTGCAGCTCTGTGTCTATCTTTGTTCCTTCCCTTCACTGGCTCTGTCTGAGTCTCTTGTTTATTTTTGGCCAAGTTAAAAAAAAAAAAAAAGGCAAAAAAAGTTTCCTTATACTTCAGCTTTTCTACTTTTTCCTGGTGTGCCTGGTGTCCTCTTGCCTTGATCCTTCCTGCCACCCGCTGGCTTCACTGTTCTTCTTCCTTTGTGTTCTAGAACCTCGACAGACTACAGAGTATTCAGGGAGAGAGAACAGGAATGCACGGCATTTCATGAGATACAGGCTGGGAGGGCCTGAGAGATTCAGATGGAGGAAACTTCGTTTCTGGTCCAGGCATTGTGCAGAGCTCCTTGTTACAGGTCCTGGCTCCACTGCGATCATGGGAATACATGCCTGATTTTGCAAAATATCTTCCATAAAGTGTAACACTCTCTGTTGGGGGGTGGTGAGCAATGTGTATGTCCCTAGAAACTTCTATGTGGCTGTTGGCACAAGCATCAGCAGTCGTGTGCCCACAGGCTTCCATCCCACAGATGACATCAGAATCAGACTTTCTTGCTGGGGGTCAGGGAAAAAGGAAGTTGCTTACCTCATGGCTGCCAGGAAGCAGACAGCAAGCAAGCCAAAGAGAAAGAGACCAGGATCCAGATATGGTCTCAAGTCACACTCCCATGGCTCACTCCTTCAACTACACCTGTTTCCTAAGTAGTTCATTCAGCTATGAATTTATTGTTGGATTAATATTAATTCATTGATGAGGTCACCCTCATGATCTGATTAGTTCCCAAAAGCCCAGGAGTTCTTTGGAGAACATTTTAGATCCAAACCATATCAGAAGCAATTTCTACCCATACAAACTAAGAAATTTCAGCCAAGTGTAATGGTACATGCCTATAATCTCAGCTATGTAGGAGGCTGAGCCAAATAATTCACACATTCAAGGCCATCCTGCACAATTTAGGAAGACCCTGTCTCAAAAAGATTAAAAGAGCTGAGGATGGCCGGGAGTTTGGCTCAGGGGCTTAAGTGCCTGCCTAGCAGGTGCGAGGTTGTGAGTTCGATTCCTGGTGATGCAAAAAAACCAAAAAACAAAAACAGAAAAAAAAGAGCTGAGGATGTATATAGCTCAATATTGCAGTGTGCTTGCCTAGTGTGTACAAGGCCCTGAGTTCAATCTCCAGTACAGACAGAGACAAAGACAGAGACAGAAACAGAGACAGAGACAGAGACTGAGACAGAGACACTTCTAAAGTACAATTCCTTGTATGAAGTATCCTGCTCCCACATAAACAGTATTAGCTTGGAATCTGTAACAATCAGAGTGAGTTTGCAAGGAGCTATCCAGGCCCTTGGGAAGAGGGTCATGAATTTTTTAGATGGCTGGCTGGAGTCCGGAGAGTGGTTCAGAGCTGTAGGACAGAACTTCCGGTGAGTGAAGCAAACTGGTCTGGAGAGAAGCCCATGACCTTGGCCTTCTTGCCCTGAAAGACCATGGTCAGAACCATGAATATCGCAGGCCATTTTTCTGGTCTTCTGACCTTCCTTAGGCCACTTTGGCTGTGTTCCAGATGGCTTGCCCTGGGAAGAAGCAAGAGAGCAGAAAAGAAGACTTTTCAGAAAGTTAGGTTGACCTTGAATTTCCGTTGCCTATACAAACTCTGCTTTGTGTTATAACCTCATTGCTATACACAGAGATTTGTCTCTGGCTCTTCCATGCCTCCTGCCAGCTTCTTGCTCATAATTCACAAGGCCTTTGCCCATTTTCCATTTCCTAAATGCTTTTTCTAGATCTTCCCACAGGGCCCTGATGCTAAGCTGGCTGGAACTAGTGGAAAGTGAATTCCTGCTAAGAAATTGGCTGATAACATTGGAGTTATGTTCTCCCTACATGCTGCAATTGTATCTTAATAGGGACATCAAAACCAAAAAACTTTGAAGTTCAAAGGATTGAATATCAAGGAGTAGAATATCAGGCCTTTTGACCTGAGAGGCTTGGGTGGGCTGCTGCCTCAGTATTTTGGACTGCCATAACAAAATACCATGGAATAGGTATCTTATGATCAACAGAAATTCATGTCTCATAGTTATGGAGGCTGACGTCCAAGAACAAGACACCAGCAGATTTGTGTCTGGTATGGGCCTATTTTTGTTCGTCAATAACTATCTTCTCAAATGGTAGAAAGGGCTAGGTATTCCATTGATAGGGTTCTGCTTTCATGTTCTGCTCACTTCTCAAAATGTCCTACCACTAATACCATCACATTGGTGATTAGATTTTCAATGTAAATTTCAGGAAGACTCAGTCTTTCCATAGCAGCTGATGTCCTATAGATCTATCTCTTCACATGTGTGTATACATCTAAATTGGTCCTGATGTCAATGCCAAGCCAGATATCCGGAATAAAAATATTCATTTTATAGCAACAGCAAGAACTTTGTGCCCTTGTCCATAGGTTTGGCCTTCAGGGCAGAGAACCTGTGTCCCTTGTGCCAAGCCTGGCATGCCTGTTCCAGGCTGGTCTCTCTTAGCTGCTGATTGTCTGGATTCATGTACTCTTCATCCAAGAGGGGTGAAAAAAGACGGTGTCAACAGCAGAGCTGTAGCAACTGGCTATTGCAGGTGGGACTTTTGAATTGGTGGGATGGTGACAGCCATCAGAGGCTACTGTCTTCCCTGGCCTGACCCCCTCCCCCACTTCCTGCCACCACCACTGCCCTCTCTATGGTACTTCTGAAGATCAGCTGCTCAGGTGACAGCTTGTGCTTCCCAAACCTTCTTTGTTTCTCCCCCTTGACTCCTTTCTCAAAATATTCCCCTCTCTTTCTTCAGTGTCAGAGTACTGGCATCTGACTTATGTCCTGTGCAGGCTGCCATCTCTGGCTCGCCCCGGGTTTATAATTGCCTCTGGTTAAAGTTTAAATAGATGGGTTTCAGCCCAAGAGAAAAATGTAAACAAGCCCTTTCTGCAGTCTTTCAGAACTGCTTGCCGCCAGTGCTTCTGAATTCTTGCTAGGAAATTCATTCTGCTCCTCCCTAACTAAGGGACTGAGACGGCCACCTCCACCACTGCCACCTCTGGACTTTCTCGGAGTCTTGAGTGCCTCTCCGAAGCCATTGAGAGGCTTTTAGATGACATGCACTTTCCCTTTTAACTCAATTAAGCCATCAGGATCCAGTTCCCCTTCCAGCAAGTGTGTGAGGTGAGGGAACAGGGAGCAGACTCTGAGAGCTGGGAAGGAAGTGAAAGGAGTCGTCATTTCCCTGCTGGAATTTTCTTCTGGCGGAGGGGGGGTGGTGGTGGTGGAGGGTACTGTATTTGTTGTCTGAGGCTTTTTGGTGACTGAGCTGGTCTTGGGAGCCCTGCGAATGCGGCCATTCTTGCTGGCACTGAGGGAAAAGGGCAAGCTGGGGCTGGCACGGGCATTCGGGCATGGAGCCTCTCTCCTTCCTTTCCTCTGAAGTCGCAGGCTTTTTGGTTCTGGGTTTTTTGGGCGATTTTTTGTTTATTTTCTGTTTTGTTGTTGGTTGGTTGGTGTTTTGTTTCATTTTATATTAGTCTTGATTAAGAATATCAATTTTCTCTATTTTCTGCTTTGTCTACTTTGGGTACTTACGATCTGGTGTAAGAATGGATTTGGCAGTACTTCAGGCTGTTTTAGTTAAGGATTTGATTAGATTGCTGCCTTCTCCTCCTCAACCATCCTCAATAATGCCCCATTTCAAGTTTGGACTCTTACTCAAGACCTTCCAGTGTCCCAACCAGACACCGAGCTCTTCCTCCCTGCTCCTGTAAGACACTGCTTTGCTCTGCAGTGTACAAATACCTGGGTGCCCTCCCCTCCCCTGCTCAGTATCTTCTCCAAACCACCTCCCGGTGTTCTATGGGGCCTTTCTTGCCCTCCCTGGACAACCAGCTACAACCACTCCTCAGGTCAGTTCTCAAGTCTAGCTCCCTTCCTGGTAATCCATTTCACCATCTGCTATTCAGCCAGTGTTTATGTGTCAGGTTCTTTTACAAAACACTTTGCTCTTTGGGCATAGAATGAATTTCTTCTGTCCTGCTATACAGCCCACCCTCATGTGTAACCCACTGTCAGTGTTCAATAAAATATTTAATCTTTATTTTTCAATCTCTCAGTATTTTACAAAGAGCTCTTGAGAGGAACCAAGAGGAGTGAAAAATGGATTTGTGTTCAAATCTAAGCACTGAAATCTTGGAAACAATCTATAGGCCCACCTACAGATGAATGGGTAAAGGAAATGTGATTTATATATACAAAGTGGAGTACTCCTCAGTCATAAAGAAGGATAAATTTGTTTCATTTGTAGGAAAATGGATGTACTTTGAGACTAAAATGCTAAGTGACATGAATCAGACACAGAAGGTTAAATATTGTATGGTTTCTCTTCCATGAGAAACCCAAAATATAAATAATTTAAAGAGCAAAATAAAGGATCAATGATAAGAAATGGGGTGGCTGACTATGTGGAGATGGGAAGGAGATCTAGGTATGGTGGGGAGAAGTAAAAATGACAGAAAAGAAAAAATAACAAATTAAGCTCTACTGAGTATTAGCACTAAGAGTTTCTTAATTCTAATCCTTTCCAAGCCTTACTTTCTTCATATATAAGATAAAGAGTAAGATCGCTTATGAGTTTTTGAGTGAGTTAAAATGAGTTCTTACAGATGTTAAAGTATTTGAAATGTTGAAACATTTTTATTCTGAGATGTGAATTTTACCAATCAATTTAAAAGACATGTGCCACATTTTCCCATTACTAACACTGATGTAACTGTTTCTTCTCATTTGCACCTGTGAATTTTTGAAAGGCTTGTCTTGGGTAAGGTTGGACTCGTTTCTTGGTCATTAAAGGAATGTCTCAGTGTTGGCAATGAAGAGAAACTAGCCACTTTTTTATTTTTAGTTATTTTTTATATTTTTATTTTTTGCTGAGTTACATTTATAGGTAGTTGGCCCATGGCATGAGATCAACTTCTCTTTCCTCCACCACCAAAAGTCATTTGCTATTTTCTCCATGGGAGGGAAGTGTACATTCCATTCATTCACTCAACATCTGTGTGCCAGGTAATAAGATAAAAGATGAATCAGCCAACTTCCATGCTCTTAAAAGTTGTCAAGCATCTAACTAAACCAGACTGTGGGGGTAAAAAGAAAGAGACAGTCAGTACCTCAGGAAAAGCTTTAGAGAGATGATGACATGAGCTGAATCTTGGAATGTCAGTACATGACTTTCAACAGATAGTCGGGATGAAGCTCTCCAGGTAGAGGAATCCTGACTCTTATCACTACATGCAGCTTGAAGCATTTGGCTTTACCATCTTTCACCTGTTGAGTCAGCTTCTCCCTGGTCCAAGGGCCAAAAGTGTTTCCTTGGAAGAAGCCTTGTGAATACTGGATCGAACCAGAGAGATGACACTCGAAACTGCTGCTGCTTTTGTTACCAGGGACAGGAAACAGCTGGAGAGGCTGGAGTTCCCTGGGTGAGGATGGAAGAGTCAAGGCTGTGCCCTGGTGCTTCTGCACGCGTGCGTGTGTGTATGTGAAGTGTGTATGTGTCTGTTTGGATGGGAGGCTAGATGTTTATATGTAGGTGTTGCCACAGAAAACAGAAGTGAAGATTCAGAAAACAAAGTGGCAGCTCAGGACCTCAAAGGCAGCTGCAAGGCTGTGCGGAGAAGTATCGACCAAAACAAAAACAGAGCAGGAAGTTGCATCAGAAGAGGAAGAATGCCGAAGAACCACAAATGTCACAAAATAAAAATAAAATGCATGATTCTCATTTTACCTAGGTAAATACTGTTACAATATTTTCCTCTGTCAAGTGCAATGAAATTACTGAAATAATATTTGGTGTAGTAAGCATGAAGAACAGACCACACAAACAAAAAATTACATTAATTTTTTTAAAAGTACATACATTATATAGTTTATTTGGACCAGCAATTGAATATAATTTTACTCTCTACTTATGATCATGTTTTCTCAGTCCTTAAAAATATTAAAAACAAGTTATGAAATTGACTTATTGAAGAACATTTAAAAGGAATACATACTTATTAGCACAAATTGAGAAATATAAATATGTTAATGCTAGTGATTGAAGATGTCAGAGCAAGAAATATAGATGCCATGAATGTCATTAAGTTTTTTTGTTTCAGTTCAAGTTGAAATGTTAATCCAAAAAGAAATAAAAGAATAGTTTCCTCTTTGATTAGATTTTTATAACTACATATATCAAAAATTTATAGGACTGACTTTAGTAAGGAGATTTTATAAAAAGTTGATATAATACTAGAATGAACGTAGCATCTGGGCCTCAGATAAGTCTTTTGAATCTATTGCTTCATAAATATGGTCATAGCTGTTCCATTTCTCTCAGCTTTATAGAATTGTAATGGCTTCAAATGATTGGCTGATTTGCCAATCTCACAAAGATTTAAAAGTATATTGAGTTTTTGGCAGTGAGCTAAGAAAATTTTGTATGCTTTGGCTAAATTTCAATTAAAGTTCTCGAATTTTGAACGAATTTTTAATACGTATCCTAGTTGACCACCTAGAGTGACTAGAGAGGAGAGAGGAGACCGCTGGGGTGGACATTGTGGAGAGGAATCCATCAGAGAGAAGCAGCAGTCAGCAATGAAGAAAATTAGCAAATAAGTATGTAACTCTTTATTGCAAGCAGTAGGCCCTCTGCAAATAATTGTTACAGGAAGAAATGAAAGGAACAGGTGAGTGAATAAGTATAAAGAAGCGTAAGTGTCTGATTCAGAATGAAGCTCAGATTGGGCTTCGTGACAGGGTTGTCACATTTGCTATTGCCTTTGTCATCTATTAACATACCTAACTTTCAGAAGTTATGAAGCCCTTAAAAAATAAAACATGTAAAAAAATTTGGAAAAGAAATGGAAACCTATGCAAAACGAAGTTTTCAGATTTTTAAATATGTACTTACAATCTTAAATTCAGCATACATTTAGGAACAAAAAATACATTAGGAGGCTGAAGGTGTAGCTTAGTGGGAGAACATTTGTCCAGCATGTATAAGGTTCTGGGTTCAATCTTCACCACCAGACCAAAAAAAAAAAAAGCATTATGGAAAAGAAGAAGCATTAGGAATACATTGTTTTAAAATAATCATCTATTCAAGTAATATAAATCTAATTTAAATTACCTTTTTCTTTTTAAAACTCATAATTGCTAAAGCTACAAGCTGTTATATTTTATGACGTTGTCTCATTTGACTCTGACCAATTAAAAAGAAACCAGTAAAAAGTTGGAAAAGGGGGCTGGGGATTTAACTCAGCGGCATAAGTGCCTGCCTGGCATAAGCACCCGTCTGGCAAGCGTGAGGTCGTGAGTTCAATCCCCAGTACCAAAAAAAAAAGTCAGAAAAGATGGCATACACATCACAATAAAAACAAACAGAATCATTAAGTTATATTTTTTTCTAGACCCACTTCCTTCCAGACGGCATTTCTTTACAGAAAAGATACAGAAAGAAGCATTTATTTTCAGAAAGTAACTCAAGGAACAGGCAGGGTAAGAAGGAGAAAAAATAAACCAAACTTAATACCTGCAATTTTTCTTTTTCTGGTACTGGGGATCAAACCTAGGGGTGAGAGCTCCTGTTTTAGTTTGAATTTTGAGACAGGATCTCCCTAAGTTGCCCAGGCTGGCCTCAAATTTGTGGTCCTTCTGAGTAGCTGGGATCATAGGCATGCACTACCACACTCAACTTGACTGCAACTTTTCCCACACTTACATTTTTGTTTAATGAGTGATTGTTCCCACATTTTCCTGTTTCTGTGCTAAGCTTCCATATATCAAGGGTCCTCCACCTGACATGAAGTTGGCTCTCTGTATTCAAATTCAACTCCCAGGACATTGAATATATATATATATATATATATTTTTTTTAAATTTATATCTGTCCTGAACATACACAGACTTTTTCCTTGTCGTTATTTCCTAAGTACTTACATTGTCTAGGTATTATAAGTAACTTAGAGATAATTGAAAGTATTTGGAAGGAGGTACATAGGATAGATGCAAACACTATGCCATTTTATGGAAAGGATTTGAGCATCCTTAGCTTTTTACCCCATGGGGTTCCTGGAACCAAGCCAATACCAAGGAATAGGAGCATTTGCTGCCTTACTCCAGAGTACTTGCACAAGCTCTCTGGTCCAGTTTATATGTCAGGAAACTTACTCTTTCTAACGCAGTTCTCAAACGATGGAACAAAAAAAGGCAGTGTGTGAACTGAGAGATGCTAAGTTCTGTTTCATTTTGTAAATATGTGGCCTTTTCCTTCAATGAGTGGCAGGCCATTCTTAAATCTTGCTCTTCAGTACTAAAGAGCTTAGCATCTCTGCCTCGGTAATCCAAAGAACTTTGTTCTTTGCCCAAAATACCTCTTTCCCAAAGCAATTTCTCCTTCTCTGAGAAATGCTGTCATGTCACGTTGCACTGACCTTGAACCAAACAACTTTTTCTGCTTGTCTTTATCTGTCTAAATAAAGCTAACCTACATTTGCTGTCTAATTCATTCGGATGCTTGCTGATGCTATTTAAAGCATCCCTCAAGGCCTGAGGAAAACAAGATGCATTATATCCACCCGGGAACTTTTAGGTTTGCTGGTCATTTAAGGAATTCAGGAATCTGTTCAGTCTTGACTGGTTCAGACATGAGGAATAAAAAAACTCTGAATTTTTTTAATTTCAGGCACTTTCCTTGACTTGTACATGGCTGGGATCTGTTGAAAGAAAAAGGTTGGAAATCTGTCTCTGTCTCTCTCTCTGTGACTCTATCTCTGTCTCTCAACAGTTTCCTTGTTCAGGATCCATAAAATCCAACTTTTCTACAGATTAATTGCTCAGCACAATATATTTTCTGTTCTGGTCTCTGATGATTGGTTAGTCCACTATGAGTTTACTTGACCCTCTCAGGAAACAAATACAACAAAAGTGGCTCTCTGCACAGGTCTGTAATCCCAGCTACTTGGGAGGCTGAGTCGGTTTCTAAGTTTGAAGACAACCTGAGTAATTTAGAGAGAGCCTGTCTCCAAAAAAGGGGGGCAGGGATGTAGCTCAGTGACGGGGTGCCCTTGGGGTCAATCCCTAGTAACACATACACATGCATGTGCACACACACACGTTCAAAAGCAGCTGTCACCTTCGTAAACAAACTTTTGATGAGTTTTTGACTTGTTTTTACCTTTCGCTTTTCAGCCTCCATATATCATTTCATTAGAGAACCTTTATACTTCCACATTCCAGAAAAGGCAAGGAAATTCCACAAAGAAAGAAGCAGGATATTGGGTTGTATACAGGATTCTGTTGTAAATTTATACATGATGGGGAATTCAGAAAAGTTTCAGAGATGCTGTTTGTGTTCTCAAATCCTGTATTTCTGTAGGTTTGTTGGCTTGCCTAGTGGGAGAGACAGAGACAGTGGGATTGTTTTAACCTACCTTAAACACAAGCTTATTATCAGCATCCATTTGTTCAGCCAGGATTCTGTGACGTCCATTGCAGTGAGTGAGTCAGAAGCCACCAGCTAACAGGTCTATTCCTTCTCACCGTCACCTAGGAAACCATCGCATCATCTGCAGGAAATGCAGGCCCGATGAGGAGTGTGCCCAGATCGGGTTATAAAGCTGGCAGTGAGTTTTTCAGAGGAGGTCAAATAATAATGTGTAGAGTCTTGGTCTAAGGTGGGAGGTGGATCAAACCCCTCACGCATGGGTGGAGGGCAGCCAGGCAAAAATAACAAGAGAGATTAATCAGCAAAAAGCACATAAGGTATTTGCTTTATAAGAAATTGACCAATGGCAAGACATATGCAGACATGATTTGATTCCCCCTAGCAAACAGCATTCATTTGTCCAACGGCTGAGAGTATTTTGGGGAAGTATGGTTGTACAGAGTGTGAAACAGGATGAAGAAATTGACAACACCTCAAACCAGGCTTTCTGCTGAATGAAATGCATGTCCACTGTTTCATGGTCACTGTTCTTGGGTTACAAAAGAGCTGGGCAGTTTCTTTAGAGAAAATCACGCATCAATGTCTCTTGTGCTCTCATTGTTTGGTTGTTTGTTGGTGCTATTAACAATATTCTCTTCCTGGATTGCTAGAGTTCACAATTTTCTCTTTCCTGGACTGTTGTAGCTCGCTGTAGTCCAGTTCAGCACTGGCCTGGTTGTATGTATCCAGTTTATCACACAGTATCCAGATATCTATTGCTGTAAGCTCAGTACAGCTGAGAAAAATTACCCTGAGGGTTTCATGTTATTTGACAGCTTGATATTTCCGGGCAGAATGACACTCCCATTGCTGCTGCAAATGAGAGACTTTACGTCAGAGTACTTGAGGTCTCCCAGAACTTCCTGTTGTAGGCTCAAAGAACGTTTAGGAGAAAAAAAATAAATAAATAAACCTCTGCACTGTAATCATTTAGCCCAAACACCTCATTTTTCACACAAGAAATGAGTTTCACAGAGGGGAGGTGATTTGTCTAAGATCACACAGCAAAAAGGGAGAAGAGATAAAAAGTACAAAGCTTGATTACAAATTGAGGATGAGTCAATAGGTGACATGGCTACCTCAAAGACTTAAAATTAGCCAGGCATGTTGGTACACTCCTGTAATCCCAGGCACTTGGGAGACTGAGGCAAGAGGAGCTCAAGTTCAATCCCAGCCTAAGCAACTTAACAACTTAAGAGACCCTGTCACAAAAAGGGGGAAAATTTTTTAAAAGGGAACTCAGGGGCTAAGGATGTAGCTCAGTGGTAGAGTGCTTGCTAGCATGCATGAGGCTCTGGGTTCAAACCCCAGCCTGGAAGAAAAAAGTGACCCTTAATATATTAAGCTATTTTCATTAAAATGCAGAGTGCTGAAGCAATTGGTTCCATCATAGGCTGGTAGTGTGGTGAGTGTGTGCCACAAGCATGATGTGTACTCCCTAAGTGAGAAACAATGACACACATGAGTGTGCCCAGAGATGGATAAAAATAGTGGCAGGAGTTTTAGTAGCTATAACTTTGGGAGAACAACTGCAGAATGCCAGAAAGTAAGAAAATTTGTCATGGAAGAGATGGAGGTGGGTATCATAAATAGTTGAGGGCTGTCTTGAAGAGTGCTCAGACTTATTTTGTGTGCCCATGAAAGGTAGTCATAAATTGTTACAAGTTAAAAAGTGGTGGAATTTATCTCCATATAACTAATTTTATAATAACTGAAGCTGATTGACATATACTTAATTTATGGATATAATAGTGAATTCTAAATTGGACACACATGTTTAAATATTGCATTATTTTTCTTGTGTGGGAAACCAAAAGTGTAAATGAAGACCAAAATGGAGGATACATATTAGGAAGTAGGAAGAAAATGTTCAAATGGGAAGGAGAACAAGGAAGGGGGAAGAGAAGGAAGGGAAAAGAAAAAAAAGGAAATGGAAAAAACCGGAAAGAAAGCTTTTGCAAATGAGGGGAAGAAGAGTTAAAGGGAGGGAAAAGGAATGGAGAAAAAAAGAAGAATCAAGATATATTATGTACAGTACAAATTCTCTATGATGAATGTGATCATTATGTACAGCAAAAGTATAACAATAAAATCAATTTTTTAAAAAGATGAAAAAGAATTATTTTCATAGAAAAAATAGTGAATTAGTTCTTTATCTCTGGAGTTGTTTCAGTTTTTATCTATTCATCCAAAAGCATTTATTGAATACATGCTGTATGCCAGTGACACTAGGCACTAAAGATACAAGATGACTAATATAGTCACTTCCTTCAAGAGGAATTGTAGCCAAGTGGAGTTTCTGGGATATCACGTCTATGTAGGAATGTGTTTTGTGTTGCTGTAACAAAATACCCAAAGCTAGGTAATTTGTAAAGAAAATAAGTTTATCTAAGTCAAGGTTCTAAAGGTCTAAGGGCATGGTGCCAGCCTCTTATGGGCTCTGGCGAAGGCCTAGCTACATCACAGCATAGCAGGTGGGATCATGGTAGAGAGGAAGAGATAACACTGCTGGACAGGAAACAAGAAGAAGAGCAGAGACAGTTAAACTTGTGTTTTTAAAAATACCATCCTCAGGTAAATGAACCCATTCCATAATACCAGCATTAATCCCTTCTGAAGGTGGTGCCCTTTGTCCTAATTACCTTCAACTTAGCCTCACTTTTTGACTGTTCTACCACCTCGATACTACCACACACTGGGGACCAAGTTCCAGCATATGAACTTTGGAGGTAATAATAATATCCAAAGCATAGAAGACAGGATGGTAAATAATTTAGAATGCTGTGGAAAAGATTCTTGCATTGCACAGATGATTAAGTGAGAGGCACTGTGAAGTTGCTGTCTGTGTTAATGAAGGCAACACTTGCTGCTGTGACAATCAAGCCTTAACATGACTCAAACATGATAAGAAATTTACTTCTCCTTTGTATACCATCTAAAATGGGTACTTCTCCTATTAATTCTATTATTTGGCCCACACATACTTAATTGTTTCTTTTCCTTTGTCTCCTCTAGACTTAAAGCTGTATGCCTACCCTAGATAAAAATGCTTGTTATCTACCAAGGGCCATTAGATAGAACCTCTGCAGAGTATCCCTGACTGCTGATCAACAACTATGATTGTCTTCAGCCTGAAGAAGCCAGATTGGTCATTGCCAAGTACTCCCTCACGGCAGTTCGGGTTACTTCTGCAGAGAGAGGATTGTTACAGCCAGCTGAGTTAGATAAAAATATTATAGGTAAAATAATAGTAAATCCAAAATGGCTACCATAATATATCTTGTTATCTTTGAAACAGCTGCCCATGCCATCAGATATAATAAAATCATACAAGACAAAACAGAATAAAACTCAACCAAACAAAATTGCATTGACTGTTTTGTTCTATTCTGTACTGTTTTGTTCAATTTTACTACATCTGAAGGCATGGGCAGCTATTCTGAAGACAATAAGAGGCATCATGGTAGACATTGTTGATTTCCTATTATCTTGTTTTGAAATCCTGAGTCACTTACACTGTCTTGTTTTGATGGGCTTTATCCTGTTTTATTTTGCTTGGTTTTAATCTCTTTAAAATAAAATTTAAAAAATATAGGCAGTCAGACAGGGCTAGGCCCTTGAAGGAGCCAGTGCAGAAGGTCAGATATCTTGTAACCTTGGAGGAGACAGACACCTCCTGCTGTAGGCCAGACCTTGAGACAAAAGGTCAAGCAAATACACCCTCATCCTGAAGATTGCTATTCTAAATAGTTCTGTATCACTCTGAGGAAGCCAGGAGTCACCATTCCAACCCACTATGGGAAGAGTCACTGCTCTTTAAGCATGCCTTCTTGCTATGTGACACGTTTCCCCATTTGTCCCCAATTTAGTCAATTTTACCTGAGCAATTAATCTTACTGGTTGACCAAAGTTCTGTCCCACCTAATGCCCACCTGCCTTGGAGTTCCTAAGTTTTCCCCACCTTAGACCTGCCTCACTTTGTGGTTTTGTGCTATTAAAGTCCCTAGAAAAGACAGAGTCTTTGGCAACCCACTTGGGACCCCTTTGGTCTCTCTCTCAGAGAGAAGCTTTCTTTCTCTCAATAAATATATTCTGCTCTTAAAAAAAAATGGGTACTTCTAATGGTGAGTGGCTCTTTTCCAAAAGGTGATTTCAAGGGCATAAGTCTTTCTATCCTGTGATTCTTCTGTCTTTAGCATACACATCTTATGGGGTCATGCTAGGCATTCCTGTTCTGCCAAAAGATGGGCAATAACATGGAGGCTTAGGATGGTCTGGATCCAGAAATGATGCTTATATATTCTGCTCACATTTTGTCCCCTGGAATTTGGTCACATCCAACCAATGGGAGGCTAAGTCTAGGAATGTAGTTCAGTGTTAGAGCACTTGCATGAAGCTCTCTGGGTTCAATTTCCTACAATGCAAAAAGAAAAAAAAATTCAGTCTAACTGTGTTCTCAAGAAAAAAGGAACAGGTTTCAATGCTTGACTAGCAAATCTTTTATCACATTATTCAACTCTGAGATTCTATGATTATTGTGGAAGAATAAGATAAGACTTTTTTAAAGGAGGATTGGGACATGACACTGTTTATAAATTTTAACAATTTTTCTTAGTTGACTAATAAAATCATATGCACTTACGTACGGCATGTTTTGATACATAAACATATATTGTGGAATGGTTAAATCAGGTTAATTAACATATATTATCTCATTTGGTTATCATTTTGTTGTGAGATAATAAAATTTTTTTAGTTTAATGCCAATGTCATCATATCCCATGTTTCCTTCAAGTATATTCTTATTGAAGGTCTCCTGTTCAAGATATATTGTTTTGTTACTTTGTTTTGCTTTGTTTTGTTTTGTAGAGCTAAGAATTAGACTGAGGGCCTTGCACATACTAGGCATATGCTCTACCACTTAGCCATATCCTCAGCCTTCAAGATGTTAAGATAAAAAAGCAAGATAGAGATTACAGCACAGTATGTTACTTAGGGTATGAAAAATGAAATGATAATAAGTATCTGTATTTTGCATCTAGGATGAAATACTGAAAGGATACATAAGAAACCAAGGTGACCAGGTTGAGGACACTGGGATGAAGTATCAGTGGGAATTAGAATTTATGTATTCCTTTAAATATTGCTTTAAATTTACTTATAAAAACATATAATTAAATTATTTTTATTCCATTGCAAAAGGGTTTTTCATTGATCTCTTTTTGTTTTCAAATGAAGAAAAGCCAAGGATAAGACTACTCAAAAAGGTGAACAGGGCACAAATTAATGAGCTTGAGGTAAAAATAATGATTATTATAATGTTCCTGTACTGCATTAATTAGAGTTTTCAAAAGAAAGAAAAAGAATATTAATGCAACAGCTTGGTTTTATGTGGAATCATCTGAAAGTCTCAGATGCTTTTATATCCAACATCTTTGCTTATTTTCATTGACATTCTTAGGCTAGTCAGCTTTCTGTCACTATAACAAAACACCTGAGGTAATCTTATAAAGAGAAATGGTTTATTTTGGCTCATGGTTTTGGAGGTTCCAGACTATGACTAGTTGGCTCCATGTTTTTGGACCTGTGGCAAGGTCATGTATCATGGTGGAAGCATGTAACAGAGCAAAACGTTTCACCTCATGGCCCAGAATTCCCATCATCCTCTTCAAGGCAAGCTTCTAGTGACCTGAGGACTTCCCACAAGGCTCCACCTCTTAAAGGTTCCACCACCTCCCAATAGGGCCAACCTAGGGATACACAGATCTTTCAGAGACACTCAGTGTCCAAACTATAGCAATTCCTAATGACTATTATGTTCAGATTAATATCTTGGTTTATAAGATTCTTTAGAGTCAGAAGTAGGCATTTAATTCCCTACAAATTTAGCTAGAAACATCTTTTTATTTCTGGATAATATCAATGGAAGTATGTGATAAAAATCCTTTATGTTCTAAGGCAGTCATGGTGAACCTTTTAGAGCTTGCAATGATACAAACAGTCCACTGCGGTATGCATGCCATAGGTTTACCACCACTGTCCTAAGGCAACTTCACAAATAGTTTCTCATTTAGTTTTTCTATCAGCAGTGTGAATTAATTAATTGAGACTAGTATCATCTCAACTTTGGAGATGGAAAAACAATGGTAGCCCCTATAAATAAAATAGAAAGGCTAATAAAATATCATCAGGATTGGGACTATAAGTCCCAGTATTATTACAAATCATTGATTAAAAGGGAAAAGTACCCTAATAGGAAAATTGGCCAAGGATATAAATGAAAACTCATAGAAGAACTCTCAGTAACAATAACATATTCAAAAATATTTTCACTCCTCGAAGTGAAGAAAACTAGTATCTAGTATTGACAAAAGCACTTGAAAATAGAACATCTGATATTTTTCTGCTGTAGAGAGGTTAGCAAGGCCTCTCCATAGGTAATTTGGAAACATTAAAAGATTAAACATGTTCCTACACTATAACTTATAACTTCATTCTACTATTCTCTCCTAGTGAAACATTCAGAGAAGTATAACAATTTATGGCAAATGGCAATATTTTCATTTTTATGAGGCCATCAAAAGATGAACCAGATGAAAACAGCATACCAAGCTGCCATAGTGAACTAGTGAAAATAGTTAAAAGCTAAAGGAAAATTTCACTACCCAACGTTAAGTAAAAAAAGTGTTTAAAAGAATACACAGAAATGGTAAATATGCAGACTGGTAAATTCTGTAACACTGTCCGTAAGCAAACTGGCTAAGAATGATCTAAGTTTGAAACACATATTGGTCATGCAAAGTTTTAATACTAGGCAGAATTTTTGCCTTTTTCCTGATATCCATCCTACTGGGCCACTTTATTCAAACAAAATAGACCAATTATACATATTGAAAATTGAAAAAAGCAGCCTTTGGTGAGGTCTGCCAAGTGTTACAAAGATTGCCTTAGCAACTCCCACGAGGGAATTTAATGTCATATAGGTCTTGCAGGTCTTGAATCTATGGCACTACTCCTGGTGTTCTGCAAGGGCTTCACAATGAGAACTTTTACCACACCTGGGTTTAAAGTATTTGCACATAATTTTAGCCCTCGCCTGAATTCATATTTAGTTCTTAAGCATTCAAAGACGCTACCATTCTCTAATCACTCATTCAAACATGTTTCTGTACTTTGGATGATTTTTTTTCCTCACTTCTTGCAGACTGTTGCTCATTGTATTGACCTAGCTAGCATTTTTCAGTTTTTGAATCTCTCTTTGACTTCCAGAATCACTCCTGCATTCAGTGGGACAGCACTTGCCTAGCATACGCAAGGCATTGGATTCGATTCCTAGTACTGAAAAAAAAAAAAGCCACCCCTCTCTTACCCACACGCACCATCAGTGACTTCTCTCACCACAATGTGTTGATCTTTTTATGATTTTCATCATAATCATGTTTTTTCTTGCCAGCACATTCAACATTCTCATTGCTTTTGTGATGATCAGACATACTGGAGTTAATAACGTTGCAAAACACCAACACTAAATACAGAAAACCTGCTGGTAACAGAAAACTAGTTAGTTAAAACTGAAACCACCATGGCCAACTGCTGTTGCCATATGTTGGAGGCAGGTGAAGCAGAAATGCTTTTGCTTTTGGAGCAAGGCATTTTTCATTTGCGTGCCAGTTCACAGGTTGCCAAGCTGTCAAAGAACCCCTGCCTTTCCACACCTATGGTCCCATTCTAGTAAAGTTCATTTGAGACAATAGCCATCAAATCACATTTAAGTATGCAATCAAGCAAAATTATTTTTAGATAGCTCAGTTGGTTTATGTTGACTGAATAGGCTGAGCCTGTGGGTTTGATCGCAGTGTGTTAGTATCAAGAGAATAACTGTGTTGTCCAGGTAGTCTCTGCTTTCATTTAGCCCTCTCATACATGCATACTCTTAGAGCAGCCCAGCTACAGTATGGAGAGGCAGTCATATCATTTTAGTACAGTCCATATAGCACAATGCAGTTACCAATCTCTGTAATGATATGTGACTCCAGAATTTGCAAATTCAGAACCTCAATTACCCATTGACAAGAGAGAGGATGCAACAGGGTACAGTGGAGCATTACCATAATCCCAGCTAGTTGGGAGGCTGAGGTAGGAGGATCCCATGTTTGAGGCCAGCCTGGCAACTTAGTGAGACTCTGTCTCAAAATAAAAATATAAAAAAGGTCTGAGGCAAGAGGTAGAACACTTGCCTAGATATACACAGGATCCTGGTTCAGTGCAGTCTGAGTGGTTGGGGTAAGGGAGAAGAAGCCTTAGTCATATGTTTAAATTTTTGCACAGGTTGGATCTCACTCCAGGCTTTCACTTTTGGACTAAATTCTTTTGATCTCCAGCCTGTAGACAGCCCTTTGCATTCTTCCACACCTGACTGCAGGGAGTCATTGTAAGCCTACCCAGTAAACCTGTCTGTCATCTATCATCTATCTATCTATCTATCTATCTATCTACTATCTATCTATCTATCTATCATCTATCTATATGTCTGTAATATATACATACATATACACACACATATATCTTACATTAAATCTGTCTCTCTAGTGAGCACTGACCCATACAGAGTATTAGAAGACTACAAGGATGGTACTGTTCACCTCTACTCCTCAGGGACCCAGTGACAATTCCTATGTGAATTTGTATCCCGATATTTGCCAGAGAACAGGTCAGTATCACTGGGGAGTGCTGCATATTTCTCCCAGCACAGAAGGCTACAGACTCACAGTGCAGCTTCTGGCCTCGCACATGATTTTCTCGCTCTGTTTTCAGGTCCTGCTCCTCCCTCCAGTGCCAGAACTGCAGGCAGCTCTCTAAATAACACCATGTCCCTGGCCTCCTAGTTCCCATTTGAAGGGTTCAGCGGGGCTCCTTTGAGGTCTGCCCCCCACTACTCCCCTCTTCTGAGAGTCTTGCCTGTCTGAGTCAGCTCGTGAGTCACCTCACTCATTAGTGGAACTCACATTGTTTCTCCATCCTCTGGATCCTTTTTCTTCTTCTAACTGGTTTCCTGGCAGTGTAAGATCTGGTGACAACCTTGAACCTAGAGGCCCGGCTGCCACTAAAATGCCCGGTAAAGAGGTTGGTAGAAAGTGAATCGAATTAAAATGATGAGGATGAGAATGATCATGACAGTTGTGATGGTGATGTGCACACGGCGCCTCAGAAGGAGTTCAGTGGCCAGATTTGGTGTCTCTACCTGTGTCAGTTTATAGGATAGTGTGTGTTCAAGCTTATGGGCTTCACTCTGTGGAAGCAGCAATGTCCTGTTGGACACTTTCTCTGTCCTTTTCAGGTCTTCTCTCATTTCTCATTTCTCCTTTCTTGCTTTCCCTTTTGTGAGAGATGAATGAGGAAACACAAGAGAAAGAAGATGCCTTGTTGGTGCCTCCTGGGCACATCAAGAAGCCCAGTGAAATGATGCTGATATGAAATTCAAAATTCACTATGGAGACATCAGTACCGATGCAGTGTTATTAATTCATTAACCTTCTTTAAAACCCTTCGCAAATGGGTAACACTTATTGACTTAGTTTTGATAGGGACCCCAGAGACCCCACTCAGCAAGCACCTGTGAGGAGCAAGCCAGTTACCCTGGGGCAGTGCTACTGGAGCCACAGTATGCACCTGCCCCCCTAGGAAGCTTGCTGGGATGCAGGTTCTGGTTTCGGAGGTCTGGGTAGGGGCTTGTGGTTTTGCATCCTGTTGGCCCACAGACCACACTTTGAGTAGCAACAGTCTAAGAGCTCTGTGTAATCAGATGAGGCTTGACTCTGTCACTAGGGAACATCAGGGGGCCTGTAGGCTCAAGGATGCTGCTCTGCACATTCCTCCTGCAATGCTGATGTTTAGCCAGGAGGCCCGGACAATGCTGACCTGTTCTTCCAAATGCTCTTGGCTTTCTCCCATCTTTACTCCCAGTGGAGGGTGTTAAAATGGCAAGATTTAGGCTTGGGATTAGGACAAGAAAAAGGACTCAAATATCTTCAGCCTTGGCTAAGATGTGTCGTCTAACTCAAATTACCAGAAAGCTCTGAACTCACATTTGAGGCAGATATTGGCTAACAACAAAGTCTTTGTTGGAGATCTCATAAAAGAGATCCCCTTTTATGATTTTGTAGTTTATCTCCTTGCTGATATTTCTACTAAGATCTTTGTCTTTTAATTATTAAATTGTGATAGCTCTTTATTAAGATATTAAAGCGAATAAGCTTTCTTGCAATAACTTTTTTTTAGTATTTGAACTTCATCTCCTAATTTTGGAGTTTGGAATCTTAGCCTCTAGGCCAGTGGTGGCAAACCTATGGCACATGACCTATGAAATGCGTGCAGTAGCGGGGCTGTTTATCACTGAAAGTTCTAAAACGTATTAATCCTTTTGTTAATCTGAGTGAGTCCCTTTACCCGGTGTTACCTGGATTCTTCCTGTACTATAAAGGGAGGCAGTAAGGATTATATATCTTGGGAACTCTCAAGAGTAGAAAGAAGTACATATGGGATGCTGCTGGACAAATAGGTCATGGTTAGTTTGTTTTCTAAGCTTTTTATTAATCCCATAGTTTTACTGAAACTTGTATGAGACACAGATGACTGGTGTTGACAAGACCTAGTTTTGTTTTGTTCTGCTTTTCATTTGGTTTTGGTTAAATAAACATTTATTGAGCACTTACAAGTACTCTGAGTTCTGTTCTAGGTTCTTGCTGTCTCCAGATAATGAAGGTAGGATTAGAAGCTGCCTATTGAGGGCTTTGTGTGCTGATGGTTTGTGTTTACCTTTTGCCTTGTCAATGACCTCTCTCTCAGTTCTCAACAGAAGAGCTCTTCTCTCCTCCTAATATGTCCATGTACAAAACTGCTCAGTCCTATAAGGCAGATAGCCAGCTTGCTCCTTGGCATCTACATCTCCTGTCTTGTCTCCATTAGAAACTTCGACTTATTAAAATTACTGATTTTTGTAGTAGAAGTTATAAGGGTAATAGTACTCTCTCTTAGACTGACAAATTTTTGTTTCAACTGTACTAGAAACTTTATACTCCCTCCTAACTGTGGTAATTCAATGCCTTTACTTTATCTTCACTACTGCATATAAAAAAAGAATATAATCAACTCTTTATTAGTAAAACAAAATGTCTGAATATGATGTTTTGCCCCCCTGATGGGTACTTTTTTTTTTTTTTTTTGGTCTTTTTGAGACAGGGTCTTACTATGCAGTTCAGGCTGGACTTGAACTCACTTTGTAGCCCAGGCTGGTCTCGAACTTGCAGTGATCCTCCTGCCTCAGCCTCCCGAGTGCTGGGATTACAGGCATGTGCCACCACACCAGGCTAAGGGTATTTGTTTTTTGATAGTGTCAAAGGAAAGAACTACTAAAGGCAAAATTTAATAATCATGCAGGCAGAGAATACTCTCTCACCTCTTTGCTAGGACCCCTGTTATCTTTCTATATACAAATCTGCCTTATGGGTCCCTCTGCTAAGCACAGATAAAACAAAAAAGTCAATATTATTGAACACTGTCCATTTGCCAAGCACTGTGCTAAGTGCTTTCACATACATTCGGGGGGGGGGGGGCGCGGCAATGTTGTACATTTAATGGATCCCTTGCTTACTTACTGCAGAGAAGAAAGTGAGCCCGTGTCTTTGACTGTGCCCTTCTCTGCCTAGAGGCCGTCCTCCTCTCTGTGGTGCCAACTTTATACTGGAAGCAAGGGAGCCCAGTCTAAGACAAAATCCATTCTTTTCACATCTCGTCCATGTAGGACCATGGCAAAAAGTTGATTTTTTCATTTGTAGAAGATGAGAGAGGCATTGATTTAGGAGGTAGTGAGTGGAACAAGGCTGAAGGCTGCATATTCTCTAATACCACACCGCGCACCATGTGGGTGGGCATCTACCTCTCATAAAAGGTCTTACTCTTCTGGCTTCTTGCTGAGATAATTCGTCGCGTTGTCTGGGAACAAGAACCTACATACATTCAACACCTTTCCTTCTTTCCCTCCTTCCCTCCCTTCTGCTGTGAATAAGAGATAAAATGCATCTTCTCCTCCTATGATTCAGATCTTGGATTCCATTAAGGAAAATGCTACCTGAGTGATGTCGCACCACCAGGGAGAAAGGAATCTCCCCCAGGCCATGGGAACAGGGCTCTCTTATTATCTCAGCTTTCAGGAATGACGCTCTAGCTGCTAGCAGAGACACTTGGGCTCGGCCAGAGGGCCAGCAAGGACCTCTCTGTTGACTAACAAAAAGGAGGCAACTTGCAGGTGCTGGAGGTGAGCTGAGGCAATGGCCTGTTTGCAGAAGTGTCCCCAAAGACATGGCTAGCAGTCCAAGTTGCAGTACTTTGGCAATGTGGCAAACTCACACCTGGTTCAGAGTGGTGGATGACTGGCATTCAGCAAAAGAAGACTCTGAAAAAGGGTGTACTTATTATCAGCATGTGGTGGCATTTTTATTCGAGGGTGGGGGTGGCAATAATGGGAGAAGCCTTGTTGGGAGGAAATGATGAGTTCAGGCTGAAGCAGAAACCCTCCCATTCCACTGATAACTGCCTGAATATCAATGGAGCTGAGAGCTTGCCAGGTGTGCTCCAAAGGAGACATGATGACAAATCCAGACCCCAGCAGCCAGAGAGGACAGGGCTCCTAACACCTGCCTGGCTCATTAAGACTGAATCCACTCAGGATGGAGGCTGCAGATGAGAGGTCTTCAGTACCTGCTGCCAGACAGGGCCTGACAAGCCGTTTCTATGGAGACCCAGCGGCCTGCGCAGGAGGAAGTAGGAGGCCTGATCCATTCCAGAGCCTTGGGTCACAAGGCTGTGGCAGGCTAACAGATAAACAGGAAAAAGACATGATCAATGAGAAAAGGATGTCAAAACTATTGGCAGTTACTTAAGGTTTTATCATCATAATTCTAGATTAAGTGTAACAATTCAGGAAGGTTGGAGCAAGTCAATTCATGATCCTGTTCGTTATTCCGGCACTCAATGAGAACACAAGGAAGTGGATGCCAATTTAGGTTGACTCCAAATGTTCAGACACTCATTCTAAGCCCTTCTGCATCCCTGGATTCTAGCTACATATCTTTTCCAAGTGGCTGGAGAAATAGGCAGAAATATGGGAAGTGAATTTCTTTACTGTTTGCCCTGCTGTGTTAGTTACTTTCCTCATTGCTGAGACAAACTACCTGATACCCAAAGTTAAAGGAGGAAAGGTTTACTTATTTGGCTCACAATTTGTAGAGGTTTCAGTCCATAATTGGTTGGCTCCTAGGCACAATGGCACATGGCAAAGGGGCCACTCTTCATGGGGGCAGAAGACAGCAAAAGCAACAAAGCCTCTTTTGCCCCTTTTATCTTATTCAGACTGCTGGGATTAGGGGGGTGGCAATCCAATCAGTGGACTGGTCCAGCAGTCACCCACTCTTAATTTTGGCACCCTTAATCCCAGCATTGCACATTCTAGATTCAGTCACCTCTGAAAAAGTCCTATTACTGCATGAAGGGAGGTGAGGGGGGCATCTAGACACAAACCATAACACATGCTAATGGCAGTAACATGCAGGAAATCTTCGGAGCTCTTTGGAAAACTCAGACACTGGCAAAGCTCCAGACTGGATGTTGTCGTGAAGTAATCTGAGGAACAGTCTACATAGAGAGCCAGGAGCAATGGAGCTCCCAGATATTTGTTGTTGTGTGCTTTAAAGTAGACACAACATGAAGTTTATCCTTTTGGACATTTTTAAATGCGCAGTTCAGTGGTATTAAGTATACTCACAATCTTGAGCCAGAGATGTAGCTCAGTGGTAGATTGTGTGCTTAGCTTGTACCGGGTCCTGGGTATAAACTCCAGCACCACATTTTTAAAAAATACAACACAATCTGTGTATGTCAGTGGCACTATCTACTTCTATAACTCCAGTATCACCTAAAACAAAAACTACTGTTAAGCAACAATTCCACTTTTGGCCCTGTTTTAGTCCACTTTGTGTTGTTATTACAAAATACCTGAGGTTGAATATTTTATAAAGAAAGGAGATGTATTTGGCTCATAGTTCTGAAGATTCAAGAACATGGTGCTGGCATCTGCTTGGTCTAGTGAGTAGATGGCATTGCAATGGTGGCAATGTGTAGGGAAGAGGTCACATGATGAGATAGGAAGCAGGAAATGGAGATGAGTCAGGCTCCAACTTTTTGTAACAGTCTGCTCTTGCAGAAACAATTCTAGTACTGTGAGACCTAACCAGCTCTGTGAAACAAGCATTAATCTATCTGTGAGAGTAGAATCTCTTAATTACTTTCCACTAAGTTCCATCACCTCAGTACCACCACACTAGGGACCAGGCCTCCAGTACATGAACCATATGCAAAACCATAGCAGGCACTTAAGATTTTAAATCACTGTATTTTGCTGCAAAACTCTGCAGGTGGGATGATGTTTTAGCTGCTGTAAGTGAGAAAACTGGTTTGATCTTGATTTGGTCAGCTGCTTTCAATTCAGGCAGGGGAATTTTGGCCAAAAGTCCTTAATCCTTTTGGTTAGCTTAGGTAGTGGTGGTGGTGGTGGGGACAGTTTTAATCATCTTAATGACTGATGGGACTTAATAATCTTGATCTCCAAGGTATTCAAGTGGCTGAGGGCAGTACTTATTTAGCCAGTAAAAGTTAAGTGAAGGCCACAATCAAAGATTCTGCTGAAGGCTTTTTCCAAAAATAGCAGGGCATAATTGTGTTTGGAAGTGTCTAGGAACCAACTTTTCACTTAGATAAACCAACAAGGATAAGATGTCATTCTGGTGTAGTATAGTAGGCTATGACCAGAAGAGCAGAACCTAAAATTCCAAATGTCCCAGTTCCCTTTCTTATACTAATTAAAACATTTTGTGCAGATGGGATAAAGCTTTTTGATTTTGCTTACTTACCCGTCAAGTTCAAGGGTAAGTGTGCATGATTCTTGTAGATCAAAACTTGGTCTGAAGTTCACAGCTCCAAAGCAACCATCACCCTTGAAATTCAAACTGATAACTCACTGATCCATGGTGTTAGTCACAAAGGACAGCAAGTGAGAGAAGGAATGGAGTTGATTTGGTGAAAATTGCTGTACTTTAATCATAATCTAAATCACATCCTGTGTTTTGGGGACCATAGTGAGAAATACTTTTATGTAATATACTACTCCAGGGAACTGGAACTCAGAGGAGGTTGACTGGCTTGCTTGCCATTGCCTGGAAAACCAGGGAAAAAGCTAAGAACTAGTACCTGTGCTTCTTGATACCTGATGTAATGGTTTATTTTGATGAGTAACTGTGGTATTCTGTGCTTGGAATGTTCTCAGAGTCTGTCTCTTAAAGTTTTCATTTGGTGATCTATCAGTACCTTATCTCCAAATTCACTTCCAATTTAGTTTTACTGTACTGATTTTTTCCATTACAACCCAAACCCTGGATGGAAGCTCAAAAAAACATTGTTAGCAGTCAAGAAAATGATTAGAGCTAAACTGGGTGTGGTGGTGCAGGCCTACAGCACTGGGGAGGCTGAGGTAGGAGGATCACTGAAAGTTCAAGGCCAGTCTGGGCTACATAGTGAGTTCAAGGCTAACATGAACTACATAATGAGCTCCTATCTCAGAAAACAAGACATAAAGAAACTAAAAAAGGAAAATGTTTAGAGCTACTAAGATTTTATTAGGAGATGATTTCCAGAAAGGTGGTATGAGGAGTCTACAGATCTACTCTTAACCAAACAATCGTAACTGGTGAAAATTATTTTGAAACAATCATTTAAAGTTTCTGGAAATTGTCCTACAGGCATACAGCAAATGAAGAAAAAAAAATCTAAATCTAGATATTTAGGAAAATCTAAATCTCAGTAAGAAGAGTGGGAGTCTCTGGCATTTGAACCACCAGCTGCTCCCTGCCTTCCTCCCCCACCCCATCTAGGTAACTTGTAGAATCTAGCTTTGAAGCTAGATGTTCTGTGGAATAGGCCAGATGCACTTGGAACATGTATTTTGTTTTAAACTGAATGTATCCTTTATTATTTTAAAAGCTGTAACAAGTTATTTTTTAAATGTTTTCCATCAGCATGTTTTTTATTTATTTTCCTTAACATCCTGAGGCTACTTGAAGAACGATTTAAATTTCAAAGTCTGGTAAGTAAACAAAAGTTTCCCAACATCTTCAGGCAAGCACCAAAAAAAGTCCCATTTTTGACACAGTGTTTGGGTCCCCCATTATGGCCTATCAGTACTGTGCCTAACCACAACACAGTATAATCATTTTAAAAATATACTCCCAGACACAAAGTTGCCTCCCAATTTACTTGTTCTTCTTAATCAGCACACTAGGCTTGAAATTAAAGCAGAAACAAACAGGTTTAAATGTGGTATTATTTGACAAGACTCTAAACATATTAAATCTAATAGGCCATGTTGGGGATTCATAGGACAACTAGTTTGCAGATGATTATTTACTGTTCTCCCAAAAGTAGAAAAATGTCCAGAGAGATGGTTGGAGAAGCCGAGGCTAGCATGTATAGCTTCAGCTCTTTGGGAATTTTCAAGGTTTTAAAGTTCATTTTAGAATCTTCTAAGGGCAATATCCCCTGCTATTGAACTTGCTGATACCTTTTTTTTAAAAAAATCTAAATTATCTGAGGCTATGCACTGAAATGTCAGAAATTTACTCATCTCTCTTCCTACTTGTGACCACAAGGAAATTGGGAAGTAGGGCTAATTGGTCAGGATAGGCTAATTGTTATAACAAAGACTGCAAAATCTCAGTGGTTTGATCTAATATAAAATGTGCTGTTCTTATCACAGTCCAATATGCACTGATAGGAGTGGAAGTATATGGAATGTGATTAGTGCTATCTAGTGATTTAGGGACCTGGACTTCTCCTAACTGTGGCTCTGTTTTCCTGGAGTTTCTCAGAGTCCTCATCATTCAGCCAAAGGACAGAGAACTATACAGGAGGCTAAGGGACAGACTAGGAATTAGTATCCACAACTTCCACATTAAATTGACTTAAGACTCAGCCAGTGGCCCTGCCCAGCTTCCAGAGAGGCTAGGAAATTTTAGCTAACCATATACCCAGCTCACTGCTGTGAGGGGATACAGAGAGCTCCTCAGGGTAGGCAGTAGCCCTAGTCTTATGCATCACTGAAGCTTTGTAAAATAAGTGTACAATCCTAATTCACTTTATTTAATGTCTCTAACCTCTTGATCAGTGTTATGGTTTCATCTAGAATGTCCCCCCAAAGCCTCATGTATTCAGAGGTGGGGCTTTTGGAAGGTGATTAGATCATGGATTATTCCACCGATGAGTTTATAGCTAAATGTGCTGTTAGGAGGTGAAGCCTGGTCAGAGGCAGTGGGCCAATGGAGGGTGTTATGGTTTGTATTAGATGTCCCACCAAAGACTCATGCACTCATAGGTGGGCTTTTGGGAGGTGGCCAGATCATGGGTGTGTGATACTGGATTAGTCCATTGATTGGTTTAGCATAGTGCTGGGTGTGGCTGAATGGATTTACTGAAGAGAGAAGCTCCTTCTTGGTTGTGAGTGGCACCAACCAATAGGCTTGTAGCCTGGATGGATTAAAAAGGAAAGCAGAAAGAAGGCTGCTGCCTCCCACCTTCCCTATCAGGTGAACTGTTTCTATACTACCATGCCCTCTGCCATTCTGCCCTGGCTTGGAGCCAGCAGACTATAGACTGAGCTAAAATAAACCTCTCCTCATTTAACTTGTGGGTTTCAGGTATTTTGTCCTGGTAAGGAAAAAGTAACCAAGACAGGGAGAATGACCTGGAAGGGTATAGCTCTCTCTCCAACTCCTTCCTTTCTCTGCTTTCTGGATGACATAAAGTGAGTAGTTTTCCTCCACCAGACCGTTCCACCATTGTCTTTCTGTCTTGGAGCCAGTTGAATAGGGACTGAACACATGAGCTAAAATAAACCTTTCTTTCTTTAAGTTGTGGGTTTTGAATATTTTGTCCCAGAGATGGGAAAGTAAGACAGTTTCTGGGAAAAGTCCATCTGTCAACAGTAGCATCGACCTATCACCATGAATCAGTCCAAACTGGAATGTACTGGTTCATACATAGGACTTTACAGAGTTTCAAGATACCTGAACCAAGCTCACAGATGCCTATTATAAATTGTCCTTGCACTTCCACATTGCCCTTCTCATCAGATGGTTCCCATAAAACCTGCAGGTTAATCTACATGAATATCTAAACCAAGCTTTGTCAGGACCTATGAAAAGAATAAATGTGTTATAAAGAACTGTCTTCAACTTTAGTCCATTAAGGCATTTATAACAAATATCATAAGCTGAGTGGTTTGTAAAGAATAGAAATTGGTAGCTCACAGTTCTGAAGGCTGCAAAGTACAACATGAAGGCACCATCAGATTTTGTGATTGGTGAGAGTCTGCTTTCTGGTTCACAGCTAGCATTTTCTGCTGTGTCCTCACATGGTGAAAGAGATGGATATCTCTCTGGGATCATTCATGAAAGCTCTGGCCTCATGATCTAATCCTTTTCCAAAGGCCCCATCTCCAAATATCATCATCTTAGGAGTTAGATTGCAACATATGAATTTTGGGCAGACATAAACATTTGCACCATTACAATACCTCTTCAAAAATATTTTAAGATATGCTTTGTTTTCCCTCAGTCTGTGTACATTTCACAGTTGCCAGGACCTCGTTATTGTCTGTATCCTTTCTTCCTGCTTCTCTCATTAACCAATTTACAAAGGCTATTTTATAGTTCTCCCATTCTAGAGACATCCATTTATTCTCATTTATTCACAGGCCAGCATTCCCCACTGAGATTTTAGCCTCCTCAAATATTTGTTTGTCTTCTTATAGAAAGAGGATAATGATATGACCTGTACAAGCTGACAGTGGCAAGGTCCTGACGTGCACTCTGTGGTGTTTTTCCAGTGGCCACGGTAACACAGTATTGGTCCATTTAAGGTCTTGCTTTTTTTTTTGCGGCACTGGGGCACTTGGGATCGAACTCACAACTTCGCGCCTGCCAGCCAGACACTGAAGCCATTGAGCCAAACTCCCAGCCCTAGTTTTTTGAGGCAGGATCGCACCATGTAGCTCAGGCTGGCCTTATGCTTGCGTTGTAGCCCAAACTGGCCTCAAACTCACAATGCTCCTCCCTCAGCCTCCTGAGTGCTGGGATTAAAGGCGTGCACCACCACGCCCGGCTTAGGGTCTTGCTTAGTAACCCAGGTCATCTCTTTATGTAGTTCATAGGATACAGAGAGCAGTCTTCATTCAGGTATTTATTCATTTCTTTACGGATTCATTCATTCCAAAGTATCTGTTGAGTACTTATTATGCTGTATGCTAGACAGTATGCTAGGTGCTGGAGTCAGAGCAAAAGAACAACAGATATAGGTTCCTACCCTCACAGAGCTAATTGGAAGGACAAATTCTAAATAAATAATAATGCAAAACAGTAATTATAAGTGTTCCATTTGTATGGGAAGCTTGTTTTCTCTTAAATACCTTGGATCTTGAATCACCAGTTTTTTTCTCTTAACTGAGTCTCAGCTCCTCTGTAAGAACCAGCTTCTTTTCTTTGGGGTAATCGTTTATTGGTTCTTTAGTCATTCAAAATATTCATTCAATTTCATTATAAAACTACTATTTACCCAGCACTATGCTGAGCTTTCAGAGTACAGAAATGAAAAGGACAGATTCCTGCCCTCTAGAATCACAGTCCATCCAGTTACGTAGGCTTCAAACCACATGACACCATGTGACAACTGTCATAGGGGATAGGGACCTAAATGTGCCCCAGTAGATTAGAGGAGACTTCACAAAGGAAGTAAAACTTGGATTGAGGTTTGAAAGTTGACAAGAGGACAAATCAAGGAAGATCATGAGACCTTCGCTGACGATCAAAGACTTGTGCTCTCCTTCCACAGTATGGCATTTTTATGGGAGCTTCCAATCTTCCGTATGTTTCAATGGGGCCAGGAGACTAGTTCCTTTTAAAATAACATAAGAAGTGATGTATATCATTTGTGGGCCAGGTTAAGAAGTCGATATGCCTTTGCTTCCTTTTCTTTCTCACCTGCCAGCTCTGGAAGTGATGCTTAGAGGATACCAGAGCTACAAAATAGAGGAAACCTGTGAGGAAGCCTGCTTGTCATGCTGAACTGTTGCATGACTAAGAAATGCTTCAGTTGTGTTAATCTACTGATATTTCATAGTATGTTTGTTACAGCAGCAAGCTATTTCCTAACACAAAACATTCAAGCAAAGACAAAGACAACATGTGCACTTAAAAGAGTGTCTAACACAGAGTGCATATTCAATAAATATCTGGTATTGCAGTTAAGACATGCAGAAGTACGAGTAATTTGGTATTGCCAGAGTATAAAATACATACTGGAGAGTCTTGGTTTCATCTTACGCAGAAAAGGAAGCCAATGAATGCTATGCAAAGGAGAGGCAAGATCACTAAAATAATTGAGTCATGACAAAATATAACACCCAAGAGCATGTTTTAATTTTCTTTACATGTAAGATACTAATTCAAAGACAAAGGGTTTCGGAATCAGTAGGCATCACAATCCGGTCAAAGTTCATTTAACAAATGAGGAAAGTGAGGCCCATAGAAGTTAAGCATCTTTGCCAAGATTACCTAACTAAAACTTGGCAGCTGTGGGGCTTGGACAGTCAGTATTTTGTCGCCAGCCCTACAGCATTGCTCTTTCCACTGCAATACAGTGCTTCAAAGGAGTGGGGACCAGCTGGTATGCCTGTGTTCAGTTTCCTAATGAAGACATTAGGGACTTAGAGGCAAGGTATTTTCCATGGGAGGCCATGTTTTCTGTATTTCCTCATCTGATTTGAACCACTATTTTGGAAAAGATCCATTTTTCAGCATCGGATTTCCCTGGAGGATGGTTGAGAATATGCTTAGTGGCCTGTCAGGTGCCACTGCACTTTCCAAGTTTTTTTTTTTTTTTTTTAAGATGAGAAGTCACAGTGATTTGAGCTGCTGTAAATATTAGCTGGTCCCTGGCATCTGGGGAGTTTGTTGGCTCACTGAGAGGGACTGTGGTTAAGCCAGCTACCTGACTGTCCTTTCAGGGGTCAGATCCAAAAGTCATCTCCAATTTATCTGCTTAAATGTTCAGTATTTTAATATTTCTGTTCATCAGTTTGCTGCTCCTGGTTTTCCTGTATTAAACTGATCCATTATGCATTTTAATTATTTTTACCATACATGCTACCTGAGGCCATATAATATAGATTTCTTCTTTAATGACAAGTAGGAGTGAAGAGCAACTGTGCTGTGACCAGTCTCAGAGAAATATATTATGTGGTCTGATTTAAGTACAGCTGGATATTATCAAATTATTTTACAACTGGGGAAGATGCCATAGGTTAGGGGTAGAGCAGAAGGTCATTCTTCCAAAAGTCTTCAATAAATCTGGGTAAAAATAGACTTTTTGTTGTTGTTTTATAACTAGCTTCCTTCTTTTCCATTGGTTGTATCACCTTTGTCTCTCTTGCATGTCATTCAATTGATAACTCAGAGTGTTATGAACAAAGGTGTCAGCCATGATGAGGTTTTATGAAGGTAATATTGCTGTCTCTGTTCCCAAGAAATGTCTTAGTCGCAGTCAAAGAGAAGCTCTTATGCGATAAAAAGTACTTGGGCTTTGAAATTAGAGAAACATCTGCTACACACTAGCTATGAGAATTCGGGCAAGTTTCTTAATTTCTCTGAGCTCTAGTTTCCTTATATGTAATGTAAAAAAATAATGTACACTATTGAGATGGTTTGAGGATTTAATAAACTAGCATATGTAAAGCTCCTTTCTTAGTGCTGGGAACACAGTTGATGCTTAAATGATTTCCTTATGAGTCACTGAAAAGATCTCATTAATAGCTCTCTTTTACCCACTGCCCATCTCTGATTCTGGTCGAGCTGAGAGACCAAAAAGTAAGCAGATAGAAACCAAAATATTACCTTTATCTTCCTCAGTTCAGTAAAGTATCACAAAGTTGGTAGGTTATAAATAATAGACACTTATTTCTCATAGTTCTGGAGGCTGGAAGTCTGAGACCAGGATGCCAGCATGATGAGGTTATGGTGAGGGCCTTCCTCCTAAAGTGCAGTCTTCTTACTGTATCATTACATGGAATAAGAGGAATAATAGAGCTCTCTGGGGTCATTTTCATAAGTGCATTAATCCCATGACCTCCTAAAGGACTCACCTCCTAATATTGTCATATTTGGGGAAGAGCAAATCAACACATAAACTTGGGGAGAGGGTGCTATTCAGTTCATAAGATCTTTGATTACTGATAAAATCTTTTTAATGTGAAAGTTAATAGTACTGCTAACTGAACTTCACAGTTAGGCATATTTATTCACTCTACCACAGGTAGTATTTTATCAGGACAAGTAAAGCATACCATGGGTGAGGTTTGGGTTAGCAAAGTGATGCTTTCAACAGGGGAGTACAGCCAGGTGATATATCCTCACTGTGGGCAGACAGAAACCCAAGGAAAATAGGAGGAGCAAGACTGAGCATACCCTGTGTATTCTTTGCAAACTCACCAGTCAGATGTAGCCATGCCTCCAGAGTATGGGAGCCAGAAGTGTCAAACTTTTACAGGGAAGGAAACCCCAAAAGCACATCCCCATTAAATCTCTTCTTTTCCTCCCTCTCCTTCATTTCGTTCATATTACTTTCCAGCCATCCTGCTCATGGTGGATACTGATGCCAGTGTGAAGCTGAGAGAAGCCTCAGGGTACAAAAGGTTGGTGGCAAGGTACTGGGGAGGTCAGGAAAGTTTGAGTAGGTCATTGGTTGATAAAGAGGTGGACACTTGAATCCAGAAAGAGAAGTTTTAAGTTCA
Organism: Dasyprocta punctata; assembly: GCA_004363535.1. NCBI lineage: Eukaryota > Metazoa > Chordata > Mammalia > Rodentia > Dasyproctidae > Dasyprocta > Dasyprocta punctata. The sequence goes on along the minus strand of RJWM01001348.1, from coordinate 91,941 downwards.
GAGTCAGGAGCTAAATGTTGAAAGACCTGTTCCAGACAGATTACTGGGCATGGCAGAAAATCCTAGGGTCAATCCCCAAGGACAGGTGGGCAGCAAGGCTTCCAGTGGCATGGATCTGACCCATGAACACCAGAGCTACATCTCCCAGAGATGATTCTCACTGTTGATTTGGGTTTTTTTCTTTCTTTCTTTTTTCTTTTTTTGGTACCAGGAATTGAACTCAGGACCTTGCACTTGTCATGCAGGCGCTTGCGCCACTGGATTATATTCCCAGTCCCTGGATTTGGATTTCATACCTTCTACTCCAGAGTTTAATCTTTAACATACAGATATATTTTGCGATTATAAAAATAACACATACATGCTCACTATGAAATATTCAGAAATTCAGAGGGGTCTAAAAGAAACAAATAATCTCATCACAAGGAAACACTAATTTTTTTCATTGTATTTCTAGTCAGTCTTTCTTCTCTTCATATATTATACAGGTAAGGTGAGTCTGTCTATATATTTTAACTTTGCACGCTGAATTTTTTCTTAAATTGAAAAAGAGAGTTCTCAGTAATTAAGCTTCATTTTAAATGACATTTTTCTTCATTTTAAATAGATTTGGATCCATCTCTACCAATTTATGGAGATTTGGAGGGTCTGGAGAGACCTTTCTTTTAGTATTTTTGCGGGGATTGAACAAGGCATTCCCAAAAGTTGGGGCTCCTCAGGCACATGCGTGGTGACTACACAAACTTCATCTTCTGATTTCTCACATATCTAACCACTGTTGATGGAGGAATCAGAAGGTGCTACCTATTGCCATTATGGCAAAAAGCCCAAGAACCTTTCTTAGACACTATATCGTTACATATTCAAAATGACCACTGTATTAGTCTGCAAGGGTTGCCATGACAAAATACCATAAACTGTGTGGCTTAAATAACAGAAGTATATTTCTCATAGTTTTGGAAACTGAAAGTCCCAGTTCAAAGTGTCAGCAAGTTTGGTTTCTTCTGATGCCTCTCTTCTTGGCCTACTCCTGGCTGCTTTCTTCCTGTGTCTTCACATGGGTCCTTCCTCTGTATATATGCATAAGGACCCATCCTAAAGGCTTTAATTTGACTTAGTTACCTTTGCAAAGATATTATTTCAAATTATGATCACATTCTGAAGTCCTGGGGTTAGGACTTCAACATGCATTGAGTTGCTGGAGGCATGATTCAACTTATAACAACCACCTTGTAAAAATCAGTATTTGGGGGCCCTATTTTTTGGAAAAAGTGTAGTTATAAGATGCTAGTAAACAAATACTTCATCTTGTAGAAATACAGTTCATCACGAGTTTAAGTCACAGCTACTGAGTGTCAGGAATTTGCCCTTTTCCAGCATCCAACAAATCATCAACTTCACAGTGCACCAATTTCCTGAAAGGCAGGATGCCTTGGTCCCTAAAGAAATTATGGAATTGCCCTGAGACTAGAGTGCCCAGGAGGGCTAGGAAAAATATCTGCAGAGGTCTGAGAGGTACAGGGCTTCTTCTGCTCCTTTGTGTTTTTACTAGACTGCAAAGCAATATATATATATATATATATACATAAAACATATGTGTATATATATAACATATATACATATATATGGAGAGGGAGTGAGAGAGCAAGAGAGCAAGAGAGCGAGAGTGACAGAGAGAGAGAGAGAGAGAGAGAGAGAGAGACAGAATGTGAACCCAGGGCCTTTGTCCTATTAAACTATATCCCCAGTCCTTTCTGTAATTTTTTTTTCAAGACAGGGTTTTTCTAAGTTACTAAGCTGTCCAGGCTGTGTTCAAACTTGTGATCATCATACCTCAGTCTCCCAGAATTCTGGAATTATGGGTGTGTGCCACAGTGCCCAACAGTGTATTTCCTTATGTTTGGTAATTATTATATTGTACATGCATTATGTGCCCATTTTTCCCCCTACCTAAAAGATCATTATTAAAATTTTAAGGAGAGAACCTTTCAGATATTTTTTTCCAAGTTCCAAAATTTGTGAACTTTGTGATAAATTGTATTACCCTTCTCCAAACATTCTTGGTTTTTTCCCTCTGTTCTGTCTCCCTTTTGGAAGATTGAACCTCCTTGACAGGATGTTTTAGGCAGTGCAATGAGGGTGGGAGTGATACGTGTGGATTTGGGGCAGTTTGGTTCACCATCATCTTTTTCCTCTCCATGACAACCAGCAACATTTCTGTTAATAGCTGCTCCATCCTTCTAGGCCTCTGGGTGAAAAAAAACTGGAGCAGAGCCACAACTGACTTACAAGGGACAAGGAGTATAAATGAGATATAAACTGTTGTTGTGTGCCACTGAAATTTTGGGGTCATTTGTTTCTGCAGCATAACCATAATTTTCCTGATTGATATGCCACTATAGCATATCATTTCTGTCATGAAAGACAGTAAAAGATAGCTTCCTATGACTCCATCTGACTTTTAATGAGGGTTACTACAAATGTGACAAGTCTAGATGTGGATGCTGAGCAGTAGGTAAAAGTCATCCCCTCGCTGTGTGACCTGTTTCTGCACAGCAGCTCCACTCCCCAAGTTGTTCAGATTTACACTTCAGTGACTTCATGACATGGATCTTTTAAGCCAGCAAGGAAGAGTCAGACATCAGTTAGCTATATTTTTATTCAAAAGATACTCACTAAATTCTTGCTGAATATTTAATAAGTAGATAAAAATTAGTGCAATATGATCAATAAATATATCCTGTTTATTCTCCTAGTTCTTCTTCTTGCCATCTTCTTTAGCCTTTCTCTAGTTTATCTTTCCTTTTCTTCTTTATTTTTTTACTGTTTTTATTTTTTTATTACCCAGGTAATCCCAATATTGGGCCAAGGTATAGTCAGTGGAAGAGGACTTGAGGTTTGTTTCTTAGCATTAAAAAGGAAGAAAAATAATAGTAACTATAGCTTTTATTTATTAAGTTACATTAGGAGGTGTCAAATTCTAGGGGTCTTGAGTGTAAAGTTTGTCCAGTGCTGGGATGGCACCCCTCTACCCTGGCCACCATTTTTTTATATGAAAATGCCATAATTTGTTTGTCCACTCTTTAGGTCATTGATACAGGTTGTTTTCACTTTTGTTCATTATAAGTAATGCTGCTATGAACTTGTATGCACAAGTATTTTTGTAGACATGTTTTCATTTCTCTTGGCATGTGTATGCCCAAGAAGGAATTGCTGAGTAATTTTGTAACTGTATGTTCAGCATTATGAGGAATTATTAAACTATTTTCCAAAGTGACTTACCATTTTATGTGCTCACTGATAATATAGGAGGGGTCCGACTTCTTTATAGTCTCACCAACACTTGTTATTATCTATTTTATTATAGCTATTCCTGTGGGTGTGAAGTGATGTCTTATTGTGGTTTTGACTTGTGTTTTCCTAATGACTAATGATGTCGAGGATCTCTTCATGTGCTAAATGGTGTTGGAGAAATGTTTATTCAAATTCCTTGCTTATGTTTTAAGTGGGCTGTCTTTTTATTATTGAGTTGTAATATGTTTTTATGTACTCTGGAAAAAAGGTCCTTCTCAGATACACAATCTGTAAAAATTTTGTTCCATTCTATAATTTGGCTTTCCACTCTGATGATGTCCTTTGAGGCACAAAAGTATGTAGCTTTAAAGTTGAATTTTTCCCCCCTCTTCTCTTCCCCTCCCCTGCCCTCTGCTCCTCTCTCCTTTTCATTTTTAGGCAATACTGGAGACTGAAATCAGGGCTTTCACACTGAGCTACATCCCCATCCCTTTTAAAACTTTTCTTTTCTTTTCTTTTTTAGACAGTCTCTTTAACTTGCTAAATTGTCTAGGAAGGACTTGAACTTGTGATCCTCCTGCCTCAGTCTCCCAGAGTATTAGGATTATTATTATTTTTTAAAGCCACTTTTGTCTTTGGTGACATATCTAAGAAACCATTGCCAAATCCAAGGTCATGAAAATTTATTATGTTTTCTTCTAGTAGATTTATATATGTGTGTATGTGTATACTGGGGATTAGATTCATAGTCTCAAACATGCTCAGCAATACTTTACCACCAAGTTACATACCCAGCCCCCGTTTCATACTTTTAATTCTTCTAAGGTCTATCATCCATTTTGAATTAGTTTTTTTCCTCTTCTTCACCCTCCTTTTCCTCTTCCTCCTCCTCCTCCCCCTGCTTCTCCTTCTCCTTCTTATTCTTGATATGGAGTTCAGGACACTACATTTCATCATTATACATGGGTATTGCATTAACCCAGCCTACCATTTGTTGTAAAAATGATCCATAGCCCATTAAATTGTGTTGGTACACTTGTCAAAAATTCAACCACCCACAAAGGTGAGGGTTTACTTTTGGACTCTCAATTCTATTCTATCCATCTATATGTGCCTCCTTATGCCTTATATCTATCTAATCATTGTATTTTTGCTGTAGATTTTGAAATTGGGAATATGTATCTTCCAACCTTGTTCTTTCACTTCAAGGTTGCACTAGTTTTTCTGAGCTATACTTTCAATATACATTGTATGATTTTTGGAGAGAGAGAGAGAGAGAGAGAGAGAGAGAGAGAGAGAGAGAGCAAGCTGGGATTTTGATTGGGATTGCAGTTGAATTTTATTTTGAAATTCTTCATTGCTAGTTTATAGAAATACAACTATTCTTGTATATTGGTCTTATATCCTAACACATTTATCTTTTATTCTTAATCATGATGCTTTATAGCTTATTTTGTGGGAAGCATTATGTTTGATACTACAGAAATACAAAGTGGTCTGTGTCCTGAAGCTCTGAAACTAACTCAAGGAAACAAACAAACAAACAAACAAAAACACAAGAAAGAAGCTGCCAGTCCAGTCCTTAAAAAGCAAAACAAAACAAAACATAAATCTATTGAGTAAACAACAGCCTGTTTTAGCAATGTATATAATTGTCAAATAAATGTTACAGATAATTAGTTATACCAAAATTCAGGGGATGAAAAGACAATTCAAGATAGTCATATAGCTGGTTTCTCTTGATTCACTAAGAGCAAAGTTTTGTGCTAATAATTTTCTGGACAATGTTTTATGTCTATAGCTTATACTCTAAACAACTGCTGTGAATATAACAATATGCAATGTGTTGATTATTGTTACTCTTCTATTGGCCTGTTGGGAAATTCTGTTTTACTTTAATTTCTTGCTTTTCTTCTGTTTAAAGTTAAAAAAAAAAAAAAAGGCTGGAGAAGTCTAGGGGAAATAGAGGAGGAAGGATTTGAGTTAGCTTTGAAGGGTTAATCTGGCCCTCCTTTCCTTCCTTCTTTCTCTCTTTACCCCTTTAATTTTCTTGTTTCTTTCCTCCTATTTTTCTCCCTGCCCAACTTCTTTGAAAACGTTAATAGAACATAACATGGTTAGTTGTTTTTTTTCCAAACCTGGTTAATCATCAGAATCTTTCAGAAAGCCTTTTAAAAATATAGATTCCAGATTCTCACTGCAGAACTACCATATCATATTCTCAAGAGAGTGGAACATCAACAATTGCATTAAATTTTTTATGTAATTTTCAGCCAGGCTTGAGAATTTCTGGGTATGACTATAATTATGTCCACATGTGGACTGATCCCTATCTTCATCCCATTACACTTCTGACTTGATTTAGGATGCTTACAAATCCAGAAGGTCACAAGGGCACTTGGGTAAGAGAGTGTAAGTGGAAATGTACAACAATTCCTCCACTAACGAAAAACATTTCATTGTGCACACATTACTGAGTGGGCTCATTAGTGTCCTTTGTGTTTATGAGGATGGCTCATTATACAGAACAAACTTTTATTTTTCATAATTGAGAATCCTCAGAACTTCAAAAGATCTTTCTACTTGGATGGCCATGACTCTTGGAGTCATCTGTGGGCCATGCTTCCACTATTCAGATTTAATGAATAGTAACAACTTAATGCATTTTTCTTAAAGAAAACATTATAGTTGCAACAGAAGGCCCTTCCTTCTCATATCTACCCAGTTTTAACCAATCTCTTGAAGATGGTAGAAATCCTTCTCACATTATTTTTATACTTTTATTACACACTATATGTTTTATTTCACACTGTATGTTTATAAATATGGTATATATTTTTCTGCAGTTTGCTTTTTTAAATAACATTGTGATTTTGAGATTTACCCATGTGACATTATAGAGTTAGTGCATTCTTTATGATACAGTAATATTGTATTATACAGTATTATAATATATCGTCCCACTGTATAAATATTTTAGACTAATCTCCTGGAAACAGATAATTGTTATGCCCAGTGTTTTGCTATTTCCAATCATGATGGAATTCATATCTGTGTATGTCTCTTTGGACACATGTTTAAGAGTTCTAGGGAATATATCTAGAAAGGAAATTGCTAGGAAATAGAACACATACTTTCTCAACTTGACTAGATGACTTAGTAGTAGTTGAAACAATTTTTACTCTTATCAACAATATGTAAGAATTTCTCTTTCTCCAGTTTATACCCAACATTGTCAAAAAATAAAATAAAAAATTTTTAAAAGCCCACACTTATCTGGGCCCTATTTTTCATAGATTCTTGTAGGGTTGCTCTAGAATGTGGTTTGAAATAGCCTAGAGGCTATTCTAGAACACAGAACTAAGAGTCCCTGTGTTCCATGTATGCATGTATAGATGCTTTGATACATTAACTTGTGCACTGGCACAGTGAGGCTGCTCTGGCGCTTTGCTAGAGACTTCTATGTTGGTTGCATTTAGATTACTGAAAAAAGAAAGGTAGAGCTAGTGTACATTGCTGCCCAACATACGGTGCAGATGCATTTTTTTTTATTAAAGAGAAATAAGACACATATAAGAAAGACAAAAAGCAAAAAAGACAAACAAATGACAACGGCAAATCCACAAAGGTAACATTATCGGTTTACAAAACATGATGATAGGAACTTGACAATGGTTGCAATATTCCGTATCGTTACCTTCAACACAGTTGTTTACATTAACAGATATAGACATGGAAAATTTATCTAATCATATGAGTATTAACCGATCTTTGTCAATAACTAATACATTCAGCAGTATAGTCATTTTAGTTATCTTACATATACATATACACAGATTTATGTCTTTTTCCTTTTCCCTTCCTTCTTTCCTCCTTTTCCCTTTTCCAATTACTTTTGCTCTTTGAGCAGTTTTTTACCCTCGCATAGTATTTTTTGTAGATTTTGGATCATATATACTCATGCAGATGCATTTTAATAAAATAGCAGTATGATTTTGCCAGTCTACTGGGTGGTGTTTAATCTAAAGTTCTGTCTTTGCCAGCCAGGCTGATGGGGGTGAGCCCTTTTTACCAGCTCTTTTCCTGTTCTATGTATACGTGTGGGTGCCAGTTGTCAGGGTTTGTGTATAGGCGACTGCTTAGGGCATGGTGCATGTCAGTGATGTCTGCCAGCCCACTGGGTGGTGTCAGTGTATCGAGCATTTGTGGCTTTTTCAAAGCCCTGAGGAATCTGAGAGGCAAGTGAGGGGAATGATGCATGAAAACAAAAGGCAGTGGAAAGAGTGACCAGCCAGCAGGCTCCAGCAGGCTAGAACGCTCTGTCCTTGTTATTACTGCCTCATGAAAATACCAGTGGCCCCCTGGTAGGGTCTAGAAGGTACAGATTTCCTTAGAAAACCAGGACAAGGGATGTGTACTCTGTGGCTGGGGTTCTGGTTTCTCAGCTTTCCCCTTTCCCAGTGGAAGCTACAGAGTGAGGATGGGGAACTCTGTGCCCCTTGGTAGATTTCAGCCAGTCTTTTCCTTTCTTCTGGCTACTTTCCCAAGAGTTTTTTCCTCCAACTTACAAGCAGCACAGCACTGGTCTCAGAGGCCTGGCAGGGATGCCTGGGAAAGAAGTGGAGCGGTACCCAGGACAGAGCTGCTCCATACTGAGTGAGCTGAAGGTCAGTCTAGGGGAGGAAAAGGGGCCTCAGCCCTAATTCCCATTCACAGAGTATCTGTGCAGAGAATGCCTCTAGTTGGGGGCATGGAGACGAGGAGTGCTCTCGTTCTATGCTTATGTTCCTCTGAATTCCGTACAATCACATACTCTTTCAGAACAATCTAACTCAGTTTTCAGAAATGAGGTGGATACCCAGGAAAGGTAAGAGTTTCCACCGAATGGATATTTGGAGTTGACAGAGTCAACCGCTACTTTCTCTTCTGATAACTCCCTTTGACAGGTAAGATATCTGCGTGCATAACAGAGATATTGTCAGGATTCTCTTCTCTTTAAAAGTGGCCATGTGAATAATGAATAAAAATAGGGCTTTGTGGATACAATAGGGTCGAACAGGGTGTGGTTTGCTTGGCAAAAGCTCAGGCAAAGTTATTTCTCTTGGACCTGGAATACTTTTGTCTTCACCTCTGCTTGATGATGTTCGAAAAAACCAGCTCAAATCTGACTTTTTTGGAGTGAAACTTCCATCAGTAGCGTTTAATCAGTCCCTTCTTTCTGGTTCCATAGTATTTTGTTCTTATGAAAAGCATTCATCACATTGTATGACAATTACCTACATGGGATCATGACTTATTCTGTGTGTGTGTGTGTGTGTGTGTGTGTGTATTTACTCAGTATCTATCTGTGGTATTTTTTCGCAGTACTAGGGGATTAAGTCCAGGGCTTTATGTTTGCTACGCAAGCATTCTGCCACTGAGCTACATCCCCAGCCCTGGTAAATATTTATTGAATAAATTGAAGTTCCTGAGTAAACACTGATCCTCAGACCTTATATTTTCTTAATTATTCCCTCCTTAGGGGAAATAGCAAGCAGCTTCCGCTTCACATGGAATGGAGAGCTCTCTAAAACTAAATGTATTTTTTTTTTCTTTTCTAAGGAATTGCTCCAAGAGGAATGGGTGTTTCAGATACATCATTCTGTTACAGGTACAGAAATTGTTTCCAGGAAACACTGCCATCATTATCTCTGAAAGGCAAGTCAGTGGAAATTGTTATTTTCCATTTACAGATGGACAAATGGAAGCTTGCTTTCTCATTTACCAATTACAGAATGTTCACTCTGTTCAAAATACTGTGCGAGTTTTATGGGCTTCAAAGATGTGTGAGACAGGGTTCTTGTTGTTAAGGAGAATGTCATAATCTTATTTGGATGAAAAGATATTTGTATGCAAAAATAACTGTAATTTGGGAGCATATAATCGGAAGCATATGAGTAGTCCAAAAAGAAGTACTAAAAGGAATATAAAAGGTAGGCAAAAGAATGTCCAGTTAACATGATCAGGGATATCGTCATGTCATTTGAGATGAACAGATTTTGTGGTTATTTTTCCATTTGGCTCCTGTCTGTGTTGGTTTCCTGTGAATGCTGTACCAAATTACCACAAACTGGGTGGCTTAAAACAACACAATTTTTATTTTTTCATAATTCCAAAGGCTACAAGTCCAAAATTAGGTTCTGGCATGGCCTAGGTCTCCGGAAAGGCTTTAAGGGAGAATCTGTCTTTGTTTCTTCCAGGTTCTGGTGGCCCCCAGGCTTTCTTTATCTTGTGGGCACTTGACTCTGGTCTCTGTTTCTATGGTCACACTGCCTCCCCACTCTGTTCTCTTAAGAGTCCCCTTGCTTCTCTCTCTTAAGGATGTATGCAATTGCATTTAAGACCCACCTCAATGATCTAGGATAAGCTTCTCTTTTCAAGATCTGGAACATAATCATATTTTTGTCATATAACATAATATTCTTAAGTTCTGGAGATTAGGCTACATACATTTTTGGAGTGAGAAAGGGAACGATCATACAGTCCTGTATCTTTCTCTACCCTGCTCTGTGCCTGATGGGTTGCTACCCCACATGCTATGTCACATGAGCTCTACTACCCTTTGGCTTATTGTGGGTTTGCCAGTAGGAAGGTATCAAGAATAGGAAGAAAAGGCTGGGTGTGGTGGTGTATCCCTGTAATCCTAATACTGAGGAGGCTGAGGTGGGAGGATTTATGTGAGTTTGAGGCCAGTCTGGACTATATAATGAATTAAGGCCAGCCTGAACTACATAGTGAGACCCTGTCTCAAAAAAAAAAAAAAAAAAAAAAAAAAAAAAGAATAGGAAGAAAAAAAGTTGTAATACTTCTCCTTTCCTCCCTGCTTTAGCAAGATAGTTTTGGCAGTAACTGGCACCCTCACAGTCCCAGATTTTTCTGGACTTTCATAAAACTATTTCTTCTCTTTCCTCTTGAGCTCTGGACTTCCACTGTTGCTAGTCTTTGGATGCCTCAGTACCCGCTTTAGTTCCCGAAATCCTGCCTACATTCCTGTAAATATGTATGTTTTCATCATTATTTTGAAACTCTCAGCAGAGTGTGTCTTCAGTTTCCTGTTTCCTGGGCAGACAGAGATTTCAAGAGGAAAAATTTAATTTCCGGAACAGAGATATACTCACGTTACCTCAAAGTTTAAGTAATGACCAATGGACAGCGGAAGGTGATTCAGCACACAATACAGTCATAGCAACTAGGTTATCATGTGTGCTCTTTGGTAGTAACTGTCTGCTGCTGTATGTGATTATCTACTATTAGTGGACTCTTGCCTTGGTTGCCCTTGTTCCTTAGTACTTTCTATTCTTTTCTCTATCTCACAGCTTCTTTTGCCTCATGGTGTCTGCTGCCACCTGACTTCAGCTTTCTTCCTCCCCTCAGTGTATCAGTTTGCTTCTGTCCACTGCTAATAGCTGACTCACTCCAATGTATTTTAATGTAATTTCCAGAAGGACCTGGCATGGCTATTCACCACCAAGCACAGGCTTTTGGGCAGAGCTTTCTAGAGAAAACATCTCATCAGCATAGATTTGATGCCCCAAGTTAGGTGTCCCCTCCTGACCTAAACTGCTCTGTTTGGAATGGAAGAATATGTTGATATAGCATTTTATACCCTGTATATTAGAAATTCTTATGAAAGGTTGTGGGTGTGGCAGGCATCATGGGGGGGTGGTTATCAAAACCCACAAGTGCTTCTGTTGTCCAGTTCAATACCTGAGGTATGCCAGCCCCCAAAATGTGCAAAACATACTTAGGGAAAAGTAAGCAGCCCAGACTAGCTAATCAAATAGAGAAACACTATAACTAGTATTATAGCTACAGCTTGTGGACAGCCTGAGTGCCAGGCTTTTGCTATTTTAGAGTCACCAAAGATTAGTTTTAGAAGTAACTCTGGGTATTGTTCAGTTGGCAATGAGAAGTTACTAAAGAGTTTTGAACAAGACAAAATCTGTGTTCATACTGTTTACCTGATGGCAATGGTATTTAGGTTGCACCAGGAGTAGGAGACTGAAAACAGAAAGATAAATTAGGAAGCAATTAGTCTAAGTGAGAATAATGGGGATCCAAACCAGAGCAGGACTGCAAAGGAAGGGGAAAAGTGGTTTTGAAAGAAAAGGTCAGGAAGTGAGTGGATTCAGAAATGAGGCCAATTTTAAGCTACTGACTCAAAATCTTTTTAGCACCAAGGACCCTTTTGTGTTTATCTCCTTCCAAACTACACTTTTTAAAAGCGGGAATACACAAATTTCCATCAGTTATATGATAATATTGGCATTATTATTATCAGCTATTACTGTCTTTTGGAACACACTCTTGGAAGCTTGGCTTTGAGTCAAAAGAATTTAGGAAGTAGTGGTTCCATTCAGAGAAATTGAACCTGAATAACTTAGCTTATGTTTTCTAGAAAAATAGAACCTAAACCAAGAATAATACTAATCCTTTATTTAGGAGATGCAATCTGAGGGTAATGAGAGGAAAAAAAAAGAAGAGAGTGGAAGATGGATGCACTGCCAGAGGATGTTTGAGCAATCTGCAGAAAGATAGCAGTATGTGCATGTGGCCACACAGAATACCCCGCTGTGTGCCACATGGCAAAAACATATCTCAGGTAAGTTCTTGGGAGGAGAAAGTACAGGGAACCCATCTTCATGGGGTCTTTTGTATTTCCGAAAAATTTCCCAAAATTCATCCTACCAGGAGTTAAGTTTCCTCATACTCTGCTCTGTCACCTATTCCCACTGTTAGTCTTGCAGCAACCCAAATTCAGTGCTCTCTGGTGTGATCTTTACTTTTATTTGAGGAGTAGAGAAACCAGAAATTCACAGTGTCTTGCTGGTGAGCCTGTTTGCTCAGTAGTGGCCATAGAGCAGGGTCAGGTTAGAAAAGTGGTAGAGGATAAGCCCCAGCCCTAGGTCATAGGATTTGGGGCTCTGTTGGCCCAAACAGAGCATGTGGCTGCAGCAATGGCTGAGATGGAATAAGCAACTGAGGATTTTAGATGATGGCAAGAGAACCTGATGAGGCACCTAAGGTGTATCTGATACACTGAGACAAAAGGGTAAGGTAAAAACCTACAGTTATATTCAGCAGGCATGTGGAAATTCAGAACTGGAACCAGAGAGACAATGTTGTTGAGGTTTCAGAAGAAAAAATAATTCCTATGTCATATCAGATTATCTTCCTAGACAGTACAGACTAATGGTCAGGAACAAGAGCTTTGGAGACAAGCACAGCTATGCTTAAGTCACACTGTGTATGTTCTGGGAGATTTACTCAATCCCTCAAAGTCTTAGTTTCTTTACCTATAACATAAGGATGATGACATCAGATAGCTAATGTTATAAAGCATTTAGCACAATGCTAGACATCCAGTAAATGCTAAATAAATTGGGGGTATTATTCTCACTAGCATTATTCTTAGATGACCAAGTAACTTTCCCTAAAAAACACTTTTCTCTAGATGGCTCCTGTTTTTATACTGTTCTTAAATGTTTGTGAGAAGGGTGAGTTGCACAAGCCCAAGTTGATTAGTGATTCTCAAGAGTAGTGGCATCAGGATTGTTCTGTATTGGACATCATGGAGCCATAGTAAGGCTAATGGCCCCTTTCAGGTTGCTGATACATTATGCCCCAAGAAACACATTAACCTATCACCTTGGAAGATAAATACAACATATTTTAAATGGTCTATTTGTTCTTATAAAATTTCCCCTTCAAATTAGGCAACGAAGTTTGGTAGTCAAAATCTTGCTTTGGTGCCCCCAAGAAAGCATAGCCATATATACACAGATGTTGCTGGAGTCACACAATAAATAGACTTTTGTAAGATTTTTTTTTTTTTTTGGTACTGGGGATCGAACTCAGGACCTTGCACTTGCCAGACAGATGCTTATGCTGCTGAGCTAAATCCCCAGCCCTCAGATCCATATTAAACGTCAACAGTATGTAAGTGCTTTGGAAATTTCTAGAAGAACAACAAAAACACACATCACTTTTCTATTCAAGACCTATTTCATTTGGAGAAAATGCCAAACCTTTTTTTTTCCAGTGCTTAGGAATAGAACCCAGGGAGATAGCCATGTTGGGCAAATGGTCTACTACTGAGCCTCACCCCAGCCCTAAGTGACAGATCTTGACTAAAAGCCTTTAGTGACTATATGATTTAATCCCTACTTCCTCTTACTGCATGGAAGAAGCCACAGCATACTTGGTGCTTAAAAGCATCAAACATCAGAAAGAGACTACCCAAGCTCAAGCTTAGATATATCACACAATCGCTATATGGTTTGGGGCAGTTAGTTAATGTTCCTGTTCCTCAATTCCTCATGTGCAAAGTCAGAATCCATATTAATGCTGTTGGGAGGATTAATCTTTTTCTCCTTTTTTGCAGTGCTTGGGCTCAAACCTAGCACCTTTGTGCACTAAGCAAATGCTCTACCACTGATCTATACCCTCAGTCCATTAATTTTTTTTTTTTTTTTACTACTTAAAAGAGTGCCATTAGTATAGGCTATTTAAGTGTTAGGTGGCCTTTGTATTTGTCATTCTTCCAAATAGCCACATGAAAAATTTCCTTGCCTCTTTCAAGTCTTTACTCACTATATCACCTTTAAATGATATCAATTCTATTTAAAATAGCAACTCTCTGTATACTCTGTTTTGTTTTTCTCATTAGCACTTATCTACTTTACTCTATGTGATTTGCAAATTTGTTTTTCATTTATTTCCCCACCTAGAAGACTGGGGTATTTGTTTTATTCTCTGATCCAGGTGTCCAGAATATTGCATGGGATACAGGAGGTGCTCACTGCTACTATAATATGCTGCCTAATGATATTTTGGTCCAAATCAGACAGCACAGGACTTGCTGTGGATGTGGCTCAGTGGTGCTTGCCTAGCATGCATGATGCTGAATCCCCAGTACCATAAAAATAAATATATCAATAAAAATAAATGGACAGCATATATGACAGGGGCGTCATAAAATTATGTCACCTAGTGATGTCACAGGCATCTTAATCATGTAAGTATATGCTGTGATGTTTGCTCAATGACAAAATTGCCTGACCACAGGTTTTTTTTTCTTTTACAGTACTGGGGATTGAATTCACAACCTTGCACCTGCCAGGCAGGCGCTTAAGCCACTGAGCCAAACTCCCAGTCCTATTTTTTTTTGAGGCAGAGTCGCACTCTGTAGTTCAGGCTGACCTTGCTCACACTGTAGCCCAAGCTGGCCTCGAACTCACAACACTCCTCCTACTTCAGCCTCCAAGTGCTGGGATTAAAGGTTTGTGTCACCACGCCTGGCCTGACCACACGTTTTAAAAATGTAACCTGCTGTTACTTGTGGAATGAATGAATGCAGTGTTTTCAGGTTAACCAAGCTGGAGTCTCCTTTGGAGAGAGATTTGTAAAACAGCTTCCTAATGTGCATGTAATATGCTAACAGTTTTCCCAAAAGTTATTCTTTTAAACTGAATAGATATAACCCCTTTCCTACAATATCAGTTTTTAAGGAATTGATTAGCAAAATGTTGTTTCCCCCAAAGATATTTTAGTGGAACCTGAGGTCATACTATCTTCAATCCCTAATGAGCACACTCTGAATTAGTGAGATAGATGGACTCCTGAGTAACTGCTGGTGGATTCTGTGCCACTGTGATTAATCCATGGTGACCTAGAAGTCACAGCCTATCATCAGGATAGGTAAAAAAGTGAACAGATAATACCTGTTCTAGGTCACCTAACAGGTGATAGAGTCAGGATTCAAAACATCAGTTTCCAAAGCTCATGCTTCTTCCAGTACCACATTTTAAGCCTCAGATTTCTCTTTCTTTCTCTTTTTTTATTAGATTATTGGTACATTTTAGGTATACATAGTGATTACATGCCTTATAGGGAATTAAGCCTCAGATTTCTCTGAATGAAGTAACATTACTTATGTACAAGGTTGCTGTGACAATTACAAATAAACGTATATAAAGCAGAATACTCAATCAATGACAGTTTTCATTATGGCTATATTTTAGGAATGATGATGAGACTTTTCCTCTGGGGAACAATCACATATCCTCTCCAGAGAGCCCTGATTCAGCTAGATGACAGGTATAGGTCCTGCAGAGGTGAGTGAGTTGGAGTAACCATATTAAACACTCTGTTTTAATCTTTCAAAGATTTTAAATGTATTTATGTTTTATTTCACTAAGAGCCTTATGGACTCTTTACTAGTCAAGTCTGAGACAATTTGGTCAGAAGAATTTTGCTTGTATATTGTATAAAAATGATAGTTGTAGAGCTGGGTTGTAGAGCTCCGTGGTAGAAAAACTGCCAGGCATGTATGAGTCCTGGGGTGTGATCCCCAACACTGCAACAAACAAACAAGATGGTTGTATGCAAAGCAAAAGCCAGCCAAGTGTGGTGGTGTACTTCTGTAATCTCAGTACTTAGGCAGCTGAGGCAGGAGGAGGATCACCATGAATTTGGGGCCAGTCTAGGCTACATAGCAAGACCCTGTCTCAAAAAGCAAAAAGCAAAAAACAAAAACCAAAAAACCAACCAAACGAACAAAAAATCCCACAAAGCAAAAGCCATGTACAGTTGTACCTCATTTCATGAACTTAACTTGTTCTACGATTTTGGAAAAGACGGCCATATTTGTGTTTGTGTGGGAAAGATGGCCATGGGCGTGTTCGTCACCTGATGCAGAAACAAACAAAAACAAAATTTTGCTAAATGCTCTGTTTTTGAACCAAACTGTTTGCAAACAAAGGCGCTCATAAACCGACGTACTACTATACCCAAATTATTTTTAAAATAGGAGGTGAGAAGAAAGAAAGAGAAACAGGAAAAAGTCTTCTTTACAGAAATTTATCAGCTAATGAAAGTTGAAGAAACGATGGTTAAGAAAACACTTTTGCTTATCCTCAAGGTAATAAATACAATGGATGATGAGATAAAATAGATGGTAAAACCACTGAATGAAAAGTGATAGGATTTAGGGGTTGAATTATGTCCCCCCAAAAAAGTTGAAGTCTTGGTCCTCAGAATGTGCTCCTATCAGGAAACTGGTTGATGCAGGTGTAATTAGTTAAGATGGGATCCTTCTGGAGTATTGTGGGTTCTTAATCCAACAGGTCTGGTATCCTTATTCTAAGATGGCCATATAAAGACTCAGACACATGGGGAGAATGCCACCTGAAGGGAGAGGATGAACTGAAGTGCTGCAGTGCGGCTGCGACCCATGGGATGCCCAGGGCTACAGGAAGTGGAAAGGCAAAGCAGGACTTTCTCCTATAGGTTTCAGTGACAGCATGGCTCTCCTAATATTATTTTCTTACTTTTAACTTCCAGACAATAAATTTTTATAGTCTTAAACCGCCACTGTTGTGAGTACTTTGTAATCACAGCCCTGAGAAAACAATGCAATGAGGAATGGGATTGATGCAGTGCACCCTAGTATCCCCAAATACATAAAAGGTAGAGTGTTCCAAAAAAGAAGTCAGGTACCACTTAACTAAGTGTCACACTTAAACATCAGTAAGAGTGGGATGACCTGTATTTGATGAGAGGTTCACAATATCACTTTGGAAGACTGATTGCAATATGAGGAGATAGTTTACGTATCTGTCATTTGACTTGAGCTGGCTATGTTGCATGCTTTTGTCATTATAATGCTGTTAAACTAGCAAGAGTGCCAGGTCTAAGCCTATGGTTTCAGTAGATGCTTCCCCTTTCTTTTAGATGCTGCCTCTTCTGGAGGCTATCCTGCTAAGGGTGATAGACTAAGAGTATTGATCCCAGTGGAGGTCATCCCAAATGTGACTTGGCATGCATGAACGACTCAAAAATCAGTTGAGCCCAACCATGGTCAGCAGACCTATCTAGTAAATGATTCTTAATATTATGTCACCGAATTTTGGGGGTAATATGTTATGCAGTCATCTGTGTAATATCATTGCCCTTAGTTTAAATGAAAACTAGTCATAAAGAAATAATCAGGAAATCCGACAGTGTGGGACACTCTATAAAACAACTGGCCTAGAAGACATAGGAGTCAGTCTCATGAAAAACAAATTTAAAAAGTTCGGAGACTGTAGTAGGGTCTTTTCAACTTTGGCATTGACATTTTGGTCAGGCAATTCTTTGTTACGGGGGCTGTGAATTGTAGGATATTTAGCAAGCATCACTGCTCTCTACCCATTAGATATCTGCTACAGACTGGATGTGGTTTGTCATCTAGACGTTCCTCTGCTGGAGTCTTGGTCCACAGTGTGGTGATGCTGAAAAGTGACAGAACTAAGAGGTGGCACCTACTAGAAAGACCCGTTCATTAGTGGCCTGGCCCTCAGAATGGATTAATGTTGTTCTTACCTGACACCAGTTAGATCTTGGAAGTGTTGGTGGTTATAAAGCATGGCCACCCCGCTGTGCACCTTGGATCCCTTTATGTTTCTCTACCTTGTTGTGAAGCAACCAAGGGGACCAACACAAGAAACCAAACTGATAAGAGTCACCTGATCTTGGACTTTTACCCTCCAAACCTATGAATCAAACAAACCTCTTTACTTTGTAAAAGCATCTACACTCAAATATTTTGTTATAGCAACAGAAAAATGAACTACGTAATACAGTGCCAGTAGCACCCCTAATCATGAAAATAAAAATCTCTCCAGATACTACTAAATATTCATCTCTGGACCCTGGACTTGAGAGACAGAATCAAATGGAATGTATGGACCTTGTTAAGCTATTGGATCAAAGAGAAAAAAATGCCTATATAAAGCACTTGGACAATTGAAGAAATTTAAATATAAATTTAGAAATATGTACATATTACTGAATCATTGCTAATTTTCCCAGGCCTGAAAATAGTTTGTTTTTAGGAGATGCTTACTGAATTATTTGAAGTGAACTCCTGACCATAGGCTGAAGAATTTACCTTATTTTCAGATGCGTCAGTGCATAAAACTGCCTGTTAGGGATAAAGCAAAAGTGAAAAGATGTTAACGATTGTTGAATTCATGATACAGGGGCATTTATTGTACCACTCCTTTGATCTTCATGGGTTTGAAAAATTTCAAAATAAAAAGGGGAGAAAAGAATGAATTCCATCTCTACTATCTGACTCCTTATTAATTTAATGAATAGAACGAATAGGCTGCTTTAAATGAATTTAAATGCTCATCTGGGGTTGCCTGGACAATGAACTAGCTCAAACCACATCTGGCGGGGCTAGGGCTGAGGCAGAGGTTTTTCCTAGTCTGAAGAACTGTGCAAAAATTCAGCTTCCCATGAGACAACTGGCTATCTTTCCCTCATGTAATATCCCTCAGGGTGCCGGGCAGCTTTTGTGTGTTTCCCACACAGTTCTGGTAAACAACTGGCACTAAAATCTAGACTGCTTGATGCCAAGATGGTTTGATTATTCCTTTCAGAGATAAGGCTGCAGTCATATTTGCACATATAAAAAAAGAGACAAAAAGAGGGGCAGAGTTCCCTTGCATGGAATATAAACCATTCTGTGAGGCCAGCCAGGGGGCAATGGGAGGTTGGGGTCTCTGGGTTTTTCCCTTCTTAATGACCTTGACTTTGTAGGTTTTCTCTTTCACAGTAAAAATTATTATTATTTTTTTAAATCTGTACTGGACTCAAATCAAACTACAATTGTAAAGAGACCCAAATGGAAGACAACTAACATGTAAAACTCACAAACCAAAAAAGGGAAATGCTGATAAATGCATTGCTCTAAAATATTTAAATCTTTTACATGGTAAAATCAAAACTGATGACAACAGCAGCAAGATAACACCATGAACAGAGCCAAAGTGAGAAGGTACAATGGGAAAAAAATTATTTGCAACTCAGTTGAAAAGGTGCTTATTTCATACAAAGAGATTTTACCATTTTACCAGAAAAAAAATGAACAGAACAAGAGACAAGGAATACAAACAAGTATTTCATAAAGAAAACAAGAATGGCAGAAATTTTGGGGAAAAAATGTTCTATTGCAGCAGCGCTTAGAAAAATGCAAATCACAACATGGTAACATTTTAATGTATGTGTGACAAAAATTTAAAAGTTCAATAAAACTTAGTTTTGGCAGAGTTACAATGAAATTTATCCTGTTGATGGAAATGTAAATTGGAACAATTCTGGGAGGTGGTTACATGCTGGGAACATAACTCAATCTTAAATGTACATATATTGTGATACACCAATTTACTGAAAGGAATTTATCCTACTGGTAAGTCAGATAATTCCCAATGACATATGTATAAGGATATTCAAGGAAACATGGATAATAATGGTACAAATGGAAATTATACAAATGTTCATTGATTGGGCAGTAGTTACATAAATTCATGGATATCCAGTAATTAGATATGGAAATATTTCTAGCGTATTATCAAATGAATAAAGTACAAGGTACTTTATATTACACAATCTGCTTTGTATAAAAATGGTGTATAAATCACATATCCTTTTATGGAACAAACACAAGAAATAGTTATGAATGCTTACCTTGTGATAAGTATGGGAAGAAAGGGGAAAGGGGGCCTGGAATTTAGCTCAATGGCGTAAGTGTCTGCCTGGCAAGCGCGAGGTCATGAGTTTGATCCCTGGTACAAAAAAAAAAAAAAACAACTCTTAGTTTATTGAAAAGGTTTGTGCTAATATTGTTTTGACAATATTTTATACCTATATCTTATACTATGAGTAATTACTAAGGAGATAACAATATGCAATGCATTAATTATTGTTACTCTATTAGCCTGTTTTGAAAGTCTGTCCTAATTATTTCTCTTTAAAAAAAAAGAATGAGAAGAAGACATTTTTTTCTCTTTCATTGTAAATCATTTTGTTCTTTCTTTCTTTTTGTTTTTTGGGTGTGTTTTTTGTGTGCTTGGGATTGAACCCAAGGCCTTGTGCATACTAGGCAAAGTATTATAACACTGAGCTACATCCCCAGCCCTTTTTATTTTTTACTTTGAAATAGGGTCTCAGGCCTTGAACTTGCAACACTCCTACCTCAGCCTCCTGAGTACCTTGGATTACAGGCATGCAACACTATGCCTGGTTTTCAATGTTTTTATTATGGTCATGTCTTACTTTTACAACAGTAAAGACAACAAGAAGCCATGCAGATTGTGCCTTGACACAATTTTCAATACATCAAGCTATGTCTCTTTCGATACTTTTGTAGAAAAAGTATTTTAATTACTGAAGCAGGGTAAGGTTGCATATGAGTTAAGATGTTTTTAGCTGGGGATGCAAATCTGCAAATGACACAACCAGTATGATTTTTAGAACCTAGAAAGGCTGCACCAGGGCATTCAGCAAGTTCCTTAACTATTCTTGGATTATCCATCCTTCTTACATGGCTCAGACTCAGCCTTCAGCAAGAGTCCTATTTGGAAAGCAAAACTGGTCCAGCAAAGGAAAAATCATGGTAAGAAATTTTCTCTTGCTTTCTTTCTTTCCCTCTCTCTAGTTTCTTTAGGAACATGAAGTTAAAGATATAACGATGATTCAAAGGTGCTGAGATATGGGGAAAATCTGCAAAGGTGCTTGGTTAATTCTAGCTCTTTACAAATGCCCCATATCTGTACCTGGTCGGTCCTCTTTCAAGCACCCAATATATTAATCTGCAGGGACAGCCTCTATCAGTACAGCATTTTTTGTTCTCAATGAAGTGGCACATTCAGTTCCTGGTACAGGCTCACTTAATTCCCATTAGTCATTTCACAGCTGTATCTTAGAAAGAGAAAGATCTCAACTACTTTTGGCTGATTTCATGAGTAAACAAAAAACAAGGCATCTACAGTTCACGGTTTATTGTTTTTAATTTAATAAAGCATGTCTATCTTCATACATATTCTGAAATTTTTTAGTCATCTGCTGATCTAGCTGGCTTCCACTCTCCTCAGGTACCTAGATTTGTTGTCATCACGTTTGAAGTGGATCCTGGGCCATCAACTCTCATATGTTATTGAATTGATGGTGTAATTTTTGTTTGGCAGTTCGTGATGCTAAGGTTATTTAGGGACACTGTTTAAAAACATAGGTCAATGACCCAAGTCAGACACCAACTCTGATCATAGGTTTGTTATTTTTTAGGCTGTTTAGGGACATTAGATGAAAGCATAAATTTATTATTGTAGAGTTGCTATGAAAACTGAAGATGCACATACGGGGATCATTATTGTAGATTGGTTTGTGACAGCTGGCCCTGATTTAGTTATTTCCTCTAGAAGACACTTTGAACAATTATTGAAATGCCTCCCCTCTGTAATTACAATAATAATGATGATGATTTTGCAACTGAATATGCAATTCAGGGTGTATATACTCAACTACTGTTTTTAGCTTGTTTTTCTTTTTACATTGATGTCAGCTGCTCTTGTCAGGATTATTGAAGAACAGAGAACCATTTTACTACTGAAGGTCAATGAACTATATGAATAGTTCAGTAATCTAGGGCCAAACAGGAAGTTATTAAAATAATTAATATAGTGTTTAAGGAGGGTTAACTATGAGCAAGGTTTTTTCTTTTTTAAATATATAATTAGTACTTCCTTGTTTTTAAAATTAACATATATATAGTTTTGATGGAACTAGGGATGGAATCTGGGGGGTCTCTATTACATCTGTAGCCCCTTTTATTTTTTGAGATAAGGCCTCTCTAGGTTGCTCAGGCTAGCTTTGAATTTAAGACTCCGCTTCAGCCTCCTGAGTAGCTGGAATTGCATATAGGTGTATACCACTGTGCCTAGCAACAACAAAATATCTTATTTAAATTATAAAATCTGGCAGTGTTTTTCTATAGTAGCTATTTAAGGAGCTGCAGTAAAAGAAAGTGAGACAGACACACAGAGAGAACAGGGAGGCCCAGATGGTAATGAGAGACAACGGATAAGTGAAGTAAGATAGAATGACACTGATTGGGTGGGAGAGCAGGTGAAGGAGACAGTCAGGTAGGAAGAGAGACAGCCAGGTAGGAAGAGAAAAATGGGTAAATGAGGAGACGGAAAGACTGAGTGGTTTGGAGGATTTTTAAAAATAGCATTGATGACCCATAGAGTGGTAAAAAACTTTAGGCAGTTGTCCCTCAGAAGGACTTATATCTGGAACATAGAATTGAAAAAAACAGCTCCCTCCAAATTCAAAGACCCAATCTAAAAATGGGCAGCTGACATGAATAAGCACTTCTTAGATGATGAAATACAAATGGCAAATAAATATATGAAAAAAATGTTAAACATCATTGGTCACTTGAGGGATGCAAATTAAAACAACACTGAGATTCCATCTCTAGGAAGAATGTCTATCATCAAGAAATCAACCAACTTTTGAATTGTTCGTTGTTTGTATATAGGCCAACACTAGATTTCTGTATATGGCTTTGTGACCTCATACCATGACCTTGCTAAACCTGCTTGTCTGTTCTATTGATTTTTATGTAGATTCTTTGTAAATTAAAAAAACAAAACAAAAACAACAAACAAGAAATCAACCAATAACAAATGTTGGAGGGGCTCTGGAGATAAAGGAACCCTCCTCTACTGCTGTGGGACTGCAGACTGGGGCAACCACTGTGAAATCAGTATGGAGATTCCTCCAAAAACTAGGATTACAAGTTCCATTCAACCCAGCTATTCCCCTTCTAGTTATCTTCCCAGAAGAATTAAAAACATCATACCACAGTGATATACGTGCACATATGTTTATAGCTATACAATCTGTAATAGCTAGATCTTGGAAGCAACCCAAATGCCAATCAACTGAGGAATGGATAAAAAAGGTGTGGTCTTTTTACACAATGGAATAATATTCAGTCATAAAGAAGGCTAAACTTGAGACTTTTATAGGGAAATGGCTGCAACTTGAGACCACACTGATAAGTGAAACAAATCAGAGTCACATGTGTAAATATAATGTCTCCCTAGTTTGAGGAACTAAATGAGTAAATAAGGTCCAAAATGCACAATAGATACTGTGAAATAAGAAGAAATTGTTCAAAAGGGAAAAGGAACTATGATTTGGAAAAGGGGAAAGGAAGGAAGGGAAAAGGAAAAAACAAAGTATGAGATAGTCATCCTACTAGCTTCTCTTAGTTCAGTGAAATGAAAGGTTGTACTAATATCATTTGGAGAATTTTTTAAGCCCCTATCTTATACTCTAATTAAGTACTTTAAAGATAACAATTGTCTTAGTTACTTTTCGCTTGTTGCTGAGACAAAATACCTGACGCCCAAAATTAGGGAAGGAAAGCTTTATTTCTTACAGTTTCCCAGGAGGTTCAGTCCGCACTTAGCTGGCTCCAAGGAAGCATGGCATGGCGGGGCTGGCATTCATGGCAGTGGCAAGCTACAAGGCACGCTGGCAAGAGAGAGGGCAGGAGGAAGCGCAAGAGGAAGACCTGTCTTTCCTTACACTGTATGTCGCCCACCCCTGGGCGGGTGCAGCACTCACATTGCCAATCCCGGTGCTACACAACAAATCTATAATAAGCAAGCGCTGGACTTAACCCCATCAAGAGTATGTGAGGACTTGGGGGGACACAGCATACCCAATACAACAATACTCAATGCATTACCTGCTGTTAGTCTCCTATTATTTTTTTATGAAATTTTGTTTTGCCTCTTCATATCTTGACTTAACTTGGGGAAGTTCTCAACCTTGGTGGCACATACACATCTTTTGAGGCTCTTAAAAAATATATTGCTGCCTATGTCCCATCCCTAACATGTAACTGGCTTGGGGTGTGGGGAATTTTAAACATTCCACAGGAGATTATAATATGCAACCAGGGTTGAGAACTACTGCTTGTAGGCTTCACTCTGAATGTGTTCACAGGGAATCCCTTAACAATGCTGACTAGTTTTTGGCCCATCAAAGCAGTGACCTGAATATTAAATTGGGTAAAATTAAGCCAAAGGTTGGAAGGTTTCAACTTTTGTGCTATGTATCTCTTTGTAGAGTTGGGGTGAAAAGGAGATCCTTTTGAGCTTGTTTGGAGAGAGACAGGAAAAAAAAAATCAGCATGATAAGAAAGTCCTCCATAGAAATTTGCATTTCAGAAATGACTGACCTGGATCCCAACATCATGAGGGCTTCTGGTCTTTTTGATGGCAAATTTCAGTTGATCTTAGACTGATATGGGATATGAAGGAAACAATAGCCATAGTTTGCTGCTGCTGCTGCTGCTTCTCCTCCTTCTCCTCTTCCTCCTCCTTCTTTCATTTTTTTCCCCTTTGGTACTGCAGACTGAACCTAGGGCCTTCAAACTGAGATACATCCCCAAATCTAAAACAGATCAAACCTTTTTATTTTGAGAAAAGGTCTTGGTAAGTCACTAAGCTAGTGAGACTGGGCTCGAAGGGCTCAAACTTATAAACCTCCTGCCTCAGCCTCTCAGAATGCTGGGATTATAGGCATGTGACACCAGGCCTAACTCACAGTTAGTTTCTTTTCTGCTTGCTATACTCTATTGTTAGGTTCATCCCTTCTTACCCTGGACAGCCCCTGTATCCCCTTGGTCTTTGACCTACCCTCTAGGTTCTTCTTTCTGGTATGGAGTCATCCAGAATTTGCTATCACCAAGCTTTCTCATCTCTGTCACTACCCTGTCCCCTGTACTAATATTCTCACTGGGAAAGGTAGAGGAAGCTGTCCCAAATCAGCCTGCTCCTTTCATGATAGGTAACATACATGTACTTCTATTTATAGTGGCATTCTGGAGCCAATGCACCTCATCCAGAAGGGATTCTAATATAATGCCTTCCATGTGAAATAGGAAGAAAAATGAGTTGTTTTCATAGACTCACAGGAGTCAATACTTATAGGACTGTGGGATTATCTCTCTGATGTTACTATATTCAAGAGACAGCTGTCACTAGGAAGTATGATATTTGGCCTATGGCCCTACAGAGCTAATACTACTGCTATCACTAGTATTTTAATTCACATGCTAACCCTTTCTGAATGTGCATTAATTTATTTATGGTTGGATTGTTTGATTATGAGCTCCTTAATAGCCAGATGTATCCCCCACACCTGACACATGAGAAGTGCCCAATAAGTGTTTGTTGAATGAGTGGAGGGAAGTTTTACCAACCAGCAACACGAGTTGGAGTAAGCAGCGGGAAAATGAGATGAACTCCTTCACAAAGCCCAGGCTGACCCTGGCTTTGTGAAGAAGTGGGAGAAAAGCATGAAAAGATCCTGATTTAAGAATCCTTCAGCAGGCCAAGGATATAGCTCAGCAGCACAGTGCCTGCCTGGAAAGCACGAGGTCCTGAGTTTGATTCCCAGAACCCACAAAAAACAAAAGACAAAAAAACCCAACCAACCAAACAAACAAAAAAACTCCTTAAATTCAAACATTTCTATACGGAGCTGGGATACTCTCTTTCTAAGCCAATTTCACTCTTCCCTAAAGGACTTTGGTTCCAAACACTAGGAATCAGTGTTAATTGCTTTTTTGAAATATCATTTCGTCAGCTTCATTTAGATGTGGCAGTTTGCAAAGCAACCCCCAGCAGCTGACGGTTCGTCCATAGCTGCGTGGTGTCCAGACGTTTCCTGGGATTTCTGCCCACCTGCTATGCCACTGGCAGTGTCTGCCAAACCAGGATATGTGCTCAACTGGGATTAACCTGGAACCAGCAGTGCTTTGTTGTGTCTGAGATTTTTAAAATTCAGAAAGAGTGAAGGCCCACTCCTACTTAATTCAGAAAATAAAGGTGCAGAAACTCGTAAGGATTAGGAGATGTTTCAAGATCGCCTAGTCCAGTGGTGGTGAATCGATGGCACGCAGATTGTTTTTCTTTTAAAACAACAGATGTTAATGTACGAGTTCTTTTTTTCTACACTAAAACCTCAATATTCAGGTTTAATTGCAGTGTTGGCACTTTGTTTGTGGGGGAGTACCAGGAATTGAACTCAGGACATCACACTTACCAACAAGGCATTGCACCACTGAGCTAAATCCCCAGCCCCTGCAATGTTGGCACTTTGTGATAAATAAGTGGGTTTTGGGTTGGAATTTGGGCACTCATCTCTAAAAGGTTTACCATCACTGACCTAGTTCATACTGGGTAAAGAAACTGCAGCTCCAACAGGATAGTGACAAGGTCAGCTGTCCAGCACGGGGAAGGATAGCTCTAGAATCTATATTCTTCACGTGGCACCCAATTGTGAGTGGTGTCTGCTGGATTTATGCTGGTGTGAATGTATTTCAGTTACTGTTTGTTTCTTTTTGAAAGCACTTTTTCCCTGGTCAAAGATTTCCTGGTCCTCCTTCACACATGCTTCAAGGTCACAGCCCAGACCAAAATGTTTACCAAAGAAAACTAGGCACTTAATAAGCTCCACTTACAAGAAAAATCATTGCCAGCTCCTGCACTCCCTAAGCCCTGGCTCCAACCAAGCCCAGCAAACCAAGGAAGGGATAAAGTCGTCTTTGGAACTAGCAATTTCTAGGTTTGGATGCCAATAGAAAAACAAATGAATTCTGTGTTATTTCTCCAGCAGGCAGAGGCTGCAGCTGCTGCCACCTCCTGGGAGAAGACAGACTTCAGCTTCATACCTGAGGCTGGTCTGACTTCACCTATGATTTGGGCAAAGACCCTGTTGGGATAGGGCTGAAGTTCCTTTCTCACAGAAAATAAATGGGATATTCCCTTACTCAGCAAACAAAACATGGGTTTCTTTTTTAATTTGTTCTTTTTGCCAACGTTATGCTTAAAGAAAATAAGGGGGGTGGGGATATAGGTCAGTGCTAATGCACCTGGTTAGCATGTGTTAGGCCCTGGGTTCAATCCCCAGCACTGCAAACAACAAAACAAAACAAAACAACCTCAAACAACAATAACAAGGTTGTATTGAGTTAATACAGGAACAATAAGAGTACAGAGATAATAGTGAAGCAGAACTGTAAGTTTTAGTCATATATTAGAGATTCCTTCTCTCAGCTTTCTGAACCATAGGTCCTGAGGTGATATTAGAAATGCAAACAATTGGGAATTTTACAATAGCCACGGTATATATGAGCTGCTGAATATTTACCTCCAAGAGTCTCCGTTTAATTTTGGGGCTATTGTGAGAGTTGAGATAATACACATAAGTCCTTGGCATGCAAGAAAAGTTCAACAGGAATTATAATGGGGCAATTTCACTTATCTAATCTCCCTGGTGATTTTCTTCATATATTGACCAAAAAAATGGATCAACAGTCCACATGCCCATAATTCTGGCCAGCCTTCTGACTTATAGATGATCCTTAAGCAATCTCTCTCTCCTTTTCTCTCTCTCAATGTGTGTGTGTGTGTGTGTGTGTGTGTGTGTGTTAAACACAATTATGAGTAAGTGAGAAGAAATTCAGGAGAAAATAAGACATTCAATTAAGGAAATATTTCTTGAGTACCTATTCTATGTTAGTCAGAGTATTTAAAGAATGATAATATAGATGTAGACCTCACACAAAAGTGACTCAGAATTAGAAAACTGGGTTCTAAATTCAGATCTTTCAAGAGCTCAGTTGTATATATGATAGTTAATGTTTTTGATTATTAGTTTTCTCATTGGTTGACTACTACTATGTAAAGGGACATTTTTTTGTTTACAGCAGAGGTTGCCTACAAGATAGCACATTGGATGCTGTGTTGTGCTTCAGCTGTCCCGAACATGGAAGCTGTTAAAGAGATCATGAAGTTTGAGTGATCCTGGTAAGAGAAAGCAAGACCCTCACAGACTCTAATGTCTGAAGCTTTTATTTCCCTGACCAATGAATTATGGGTGTTGTCTTAACCAATCATGTACAAAGCTATGGATTTATTTTAGCCTACTTTGAGTGTTTTTTATCCTTTGCTATGGTTTGAATGTTTGCATTCAATCCAAGACTCATGCTGAAACTTAGTCCGAATGCAACAGTATGAAGAGGTAGGGCTTTTAGGGGACTCTTGAGGGCTCCAGTGTCAGGAATGGATTAGTACTTTTATAGAAGGCCTGGAGGGAACTAGTTAGGTTCCGTTTACCTTTCCATTTCTTTAGTCATGTGCGGACACAGCACCCCTCTCCTTTGGAAAATATAGCAACAAGGCACCATCTCTGGAAGCAGGAAGTCTGGGCCCTCAGTGACACTGAACCTGCTCACATCTAGATGTCGACTGTAGCCTCCAGAACTACGAGAAATAAATTTCTGCTCTATATAAATTATTGTATCTCAGGTATTTTATTATATCAGTGTGTGAACTAATGAGCCTAAAAACCATAAAATTCCTTTCCTAACAACAAAAACCACACTTTTTGCTCTTAGTCAGTTTCTGTGTTCCACCAAAACAGGTAACTTCAGCTGCGCTTTGCTCTCTATTATTACTGTTATTGAACACTATCTTATATTTCAATAGTACTTTTCAGTTTACTAAATCCCTTCCATATATTGGCTCATTGAGAGGAAATGTAGTGTCATCAAACAAGTTGGGCTTTAGAACCAAAGAGGGTCTGGCTTTATCACTGTCTAGCTATATCTCCTTGGATAAATCATTGTGTCTGTCAGAGTACCAGTCTCTGCCTAGAATGTTTCTTAATCCATGCCATCTCTTTTTCATTGTATAGGTCTTAGCTTAAACATTACCTTCTTAGAGAGGCTTACTTTATCACCCAATCTAAAAATTACCCTGGTTTAGTCTCTTTTTAGCATTTAGCACAGACTAAAATTACCTAATTGACTTATTCATTACATGTTGCTCCATCAGGATGTAAGTAAAGTAGACGTATCTGTTTATTCCTGTCTTCTTGGCATCTAGGACAGGGTCTGGCATATCACAGCCTTTCAAAAAGTCTTCATTGCAGCAAAAGACTGTAGATAGCAAAACTCCAAACAGTCTTTCTGGGAAGTATTTAATATGAGAAACACACTGAAAAGCCCTCTAAGGAATGATAAAGATGACTAGGTTGCTAGAGCTCTTGTGTCATCATAGTTGGTGTTGATCTCTAAAAATTGATAATGATTCATTGATGAGCCTCATGTTTTCCATAAGGCCATCAATATATCCCTATTTTTGAAGTGCAAAGTCACTAGAGAGACTATATGGCTGTCAGTTTTCATGCTATCCCTGTGTATTCTCACACTACACCCCATCACTTAGAGTCAGACCCCAAAGGCAGAGCAAGGTAAAGCTGTACCTATAGATCTGCAAGTCTAGCATTAGTGATGGCGAACCTTTTAGCTTTCAATGATAACAGCCCAGTATGGCACATGTGCCTTAAGGTTCACCACCACTGGAGCTCTAGCAGCCTCCTGCAAGAATGAAGCTCATTCCAATTTTATCTTAATATTTATACAGATGTTGGGCTCAGTATTATGAGATATTTGTCTGTATTTATGTTAACATAGGAATGCTTTATATTCATTAGTAGCAATCCTGATTGAATTCAGAATCTTCACACTGAGATATATCCTTAGCCTCTTTTGTTTTTTATTTTGAGACAGTGTCTCCTTAAATTGCTAAATTGTCAAGGTTGGGCTCAAACTTGTGATCCTCCTGCCTCGACTTTCTGGATTACAGGGCAGTACTATTATACCTAGTCAGGAATGCTTTAAATTATTTTACATTTGTGAAATTTGTGCTGTAGGAAAGGCATGCTATTCTGGGTCTGTACACTCTGCCTGGCAGTCAAATCTAAGGGATACATATTTGCAGTCTGAGACGCTTTGGCATTTTTTTCTCTTGAAAGACATGTTTCTAGTTCAAGTTCTCTTTTCACACCATTTATTCATTCTTCAATAAATATCTATTGAGCATCTACTATATACAGACTATAACAAATACAACGGTGGAGTGGATGTGCGTGACTCATCTTTATGGGAGTTATCTTTTAGGAAGAAAGACATAAAAAACTTGAAACATATTATGATGCTTGCTAAGCTAATAAGGGGAACTCAGAGTGCTAAAGGAAAATATCACCTAACCTCAAAATAGGTGATGAGGAAAGATTTCCAAAAAAAGATAACCTGAAGAATACACAAGAGTTAGCCAGGGGTAGTATGGGAAAAGTATTCCAGGACTGTGATTTAGACTAAGCCCTGGAGGGAGAGAACAAAAGGCAAAAAGGCAACACTCCCATATGCTATTTAGTGTTGCTGGAGTAAAGTGCTGAGGGGAAAAGAGAGATAGAGATAGAAAATTGGAGAGATACAGCAGGTAATGAAGGGCATCTGTTAAGCATGCCAGCAGTTTAGAAGATATTAGAAAGTCATTGTAAAGTTTCAAGTTTAGGAAGAAATTATATATTACTTTCAATGTTTTTTTCCCCCTGAGGTGTTGGGAATTAAACCCAGGCTCCAGCACATGTTAGATAAGTGCTCTTCCACTGAGTTACACTCCCCCAGCCCCAATCCTTCTGCAGTTTTATTTTGAGACAAGGTCTAAATTGCCCAGACTGTCCTTGAATTCAAGATCCTCCCACCTCAGCCTCCTGTGTAGCTGGAATTACAGGTGTGCACCACAATGACCCTTATATAGGTGTTCAGGAAATATAACTATGTCTGGAAAAAAAAAAGAGGTGGAAACTTATTAAGGTAAGAGGTGGCATTACCAAATGTTGAGCCCCCATACTAACTGGAGTGAGTTTCCATCTTAATTTTTTCCTCTTTAAATTTTCTCTTTTTCCCAAAGATAACCATGGATTATATCTGGGATTCACCTCTTCCCTTTCCTACAGACCTAGGCAGTTCCTTAGCTCAGGTCACTGGGGCTATGGGATTCCTTCAACGATCGAAGACTTTTCCAACATGGCACAATACATGCAGCACAGGTAATGTTAAATGTTTACGCACTATGGCCTTTCTATCTGATGTTCTTGATCTGACATCCTGATGGAGGCCACTACTAAATTTGGACTGCTGGGAGTTTAGGCAGGTTATGGTCATAATGGAGAATACGATTATTGATTCACTGAGTTATTTACTGAGTTCTTTGCTTGAGCTTTTCCATCCATCAGCTGAAGATCAGGATACCATCCACAGTTTCAGGAGTCTAACCTCTTAGACAATGAGCGACAAATACTTTGGTAATTGCAGTTGCTAAGCCAAGGAATAAATATGTATAACCTTGATAAACAGTTACGTAATGGAAACATCATCTAAAGTTGCCAGATATTTAAACCAAGTTTGTTTGTTTGTTTGCTTTGTTTAATAAGAAGCTAGGATGGTACCCATATGGTGGTCAGAGCCCAAGGACCCCAAGGGCTCTCTCTTTCTGAATTTTGGGATACATTTCTGTCAGAATTAGTAGTGGGCAGCACCAACTGGGAAAGTGATATACAGCTTCCCAAGGAATTTTTTGGCAAACCAATACCCCAAGATTATCAGCAGAGGCTCACAAAAATATTTCATAGACTGGAAACAGAAAGGATACACTAGCATTTCCTTTTCCTGTCTCCACATGACCCTGAAACGCATAACAAAGACAGTTCTTTTTTCCTCGCAGGACAACTCCAGAAAGAAAAGAACATAAGCAATTGCACTCTAATTCTCTAATTCCTTACAAGTTGGTTAGGGCCGTGCTTTTAAAAGTTGTAAAAGCATCTCTTTTCCAAGTTGCGCTTTTCATTTTCCCTCCCTTTCCATAACTACGATCTGTTTTTTTTTCATACTAGTCGCCTTTGTCTTTACCTCTGCTATAAGGAAAGCCTTCGAGTTTCTCCTTTTCAGACTTCACAGAAGAAACTTGCAAGTGACCACATCCTAAACCAGCTTCAGTTAGACAGCAAGGCCCGGGCAGCGTGGGAAACCCTAAAATGAGACCGCAGACTCAGGCACTTGGTCCTGTGCTGCCAAGGCCGCGACGCTCCACACAGCCCCTTTAAGAGTAAGCCACGCCCCCTTCCCGCCTCCCGGCGCGGCCGCCGGTCGGCAGCGGCCGCTACGAGGCTGACAAAATGGCGGCTGGCGGGGCTGTCGCTGCGGTGCCCGAGTGCCGGCTTCTGCCCTACGCACTACACAAGTGGAGCTCTTTCTCTTCTACCTACCTTCCCGAGTAAGTGTCTGCGCCTGGGCTCGTGCTGCCCAGCTCTTCGGAGGTTGCATAGCTGGGCCAGGGATGCCGTGGAAAGTCGCTTAGGCGAGAGGCCCAGGTGGGGCCTGTGAGGGGGACGCGCGGCCTCCGGAGTCGCCGTCCAGCCGCGGAGAGCGCCGCCCGCCCCCGCTTTGGAAGGCGCCAGGGTCCCCGCGGGGGGCTCCGGGGCGGGCTCGGGAGACGCGGGAGCTGGCAGTGGCTGTGCTCGGGGTTTGGGGTAGCGGAGGAGGCGAGCTGGGGGGCCGGGCAGCGCTGGAGGAGGAGGGGTCGGAGCTTTAGGGTTCCGGTCCGCGGGCAAAGTGGCCGCGACGCCTGGGGGCGTCCTCGGGGGCTGACTCCGGGAGGTGGGGACCTCTGGGTGGGTGGTAGCCGAGAGTAACTGCAAAGCTGGGGGGCTCTAGAGTAGGGCTCTAAAGCTGATCTTAAAAATGATCGGCTTTGGAGGAGTGGTGAAAAGTCAGCGAGGCTGTGAAGTTATGGATCCGTCTGCATCCCGGCGAGTAGAGTGAAGTTGTAAGACTTGAAGAGGGTATCTTTTTTTGGTTGGAAGTTCTTTGAAAGAAAGATTGGGATATTACGGAAAAATGCCATTCTGTTAGGACTAATAAAAATGTAGATTCGTGGATTTAGAGGAGTTTCCCCATCCAGAAACGTGAGTACTGAAGCCTGATTTTACAATGAATTTGATTTCTAACACCGGTTTGGTTTGGATCCTCGATTTAGGTGTTAAAACTTTTGCTTTATTATGTGTTTCTGTAGCAGACTCCTTCCTTAGCAAGTTTTATTTAGCATATCTTTGATAGGAGCAGATGCAATTTAAGTTTTACCTGCAAACGAATTAAGTGACTTAGTAAAGGTTTGAGATCTGTGTAGATCCTGAAGAAAAGTTTTAATTGTTTTACGAACCATCATCTCACGGGGTCGTAGATGGTTTTCTGAATAAAACAAGCAAATCTGGGTGCTTTGAGGTGAATATAATGAACAAGTAAAATGTCTAGATCTGTGAAGCACACTCGGTTTTCCACTTACTTGTTAAAAATTCTTCATATTTCCCACATTTGTGATTTCTCTAGTCAGATCAGTAAAGACTTTAAAAAATGGAGCTGTAAGTGAAAGAATGTGTAACTCTGGACGGCCAACCCCTCCTCCTGTTCACCAGGTCAGGGGTCTGCTATCAGGCTTTGAGAAAGCTCTGGCACAGTGAAGGGTGCCAAGTGACCTGCGGTCTGATCTGGCCTGTGTTGCTTACTGATAACTACTGCGTGACCATGTTCCTACTGGATGCTGGAACCCACCTTTTAATTTGAGGCTGAGCCAGGTAACCTCTAAACCTCAGCTGAAGTTGAAGTGTGGTCCTTAGATACATAATCCCTGATTTTCTAGGTTAACTCCTTTTTAAATCTGATGTTCAGCATTTTCTATACGAAGATTAGAAGACTAAGATCACAGTCATTTGGTGGTGCCTCCGTGTTTGATCTAATAAAGGTAGTTTCCTTATCTAGAGTTAGTCTAGTTCTAGGATGTCATACCTTTAAACTTCTGGTGTAGGAGTGAGACTTGGATATCACAGGTCCCATCTAAGTTATCTATTGTATAGGTGTTTCTAGGAAGAGTACAAGTGGGAAGTGATTTAGTGGAATGACAACTTTAATTTGATTTGTTTCTTGTTATCCTGGCCCCTGATTTGAAGTAGACAGAAACTAGTTTTTGAATTAGAAGGCAACTGTTTGAAATTGAGAGAGTTCGTTGCTACAGTCTTCTCAAGTTCATTGATAAAATAGCATTTAATACGTATATAACTTGCAAACATTTGCACTTGCTATATTATATTTAATCCTGATGACATTCAATTGTATGTCTACAGTTTGTACTTTAACACACTATACTATTTTAATTGAAGAGTGATTAACTTTTTTCTTTTAAAGAATATAGTTGAATATTATGGAGATTAATTGAGAATTTAGTGACTGCTGAATTGGTGTTTGCCGTGACTAAATCATAAAACTCTTGGTTCTGAACTTCTATTAGTAAATAAGAATGTTTATGACAGGAAGTGTAAGAAAGGAAGTTCGTTTCTTTTACCCTAAAATCTTCTGTAAGCATAAGTGCTGTATTTTTACTGCCAGGGAAGTTATTATACTTCTTGTCATATTAAGGAGCATCCCAAAATAAGTCTCATTTAGGTAAAGCTGTTCGTTGAAATTGACCTCAAAGTACGAGATACATATTGGCAAATCTGGGTATTTTGAGGTGATTATAATAAAACAAAAAAAGTTTAGTTGAAGTTTTTTTCTTTTTCTTTTTGTCCTTGAAATAAAATGGATTTGAAAAAATGGTAAATACTTATGTATCTTCTATAAACTGTGTTCCATCATGAACAATTTGTTTTATTGGATTTATTCCTTATGACAATCCTGTGAGGAATCTTCTTTTTCCAGTTGAGGAAACACGCATGAGGAGTTGAAAACTTGTCAAAGGTTGTTCGAGTGGGTAGATCTGAACCCGGCAGTGTGGTTCCATAGTCTGTGATTGTAACTATAGAACACAGTATACTGCTGCTTCACCAAGGTATAACACAGGACATCAGAGATTTGAATGAGTTTTTGAATTGAAGGCGCTTGCATTATCATTGCATAAAGATGTTGTGACATATTAATCATTAAAAGAAATCTCATTTCTTTTCTCTAAGGACTTAGACTTTTCTTTCTTCCAAAGGCAGAAAAAAACAAACATTTTCTCTTTTGATTCTTTTAGACTTAGACCTTAAAAATACCAAAGCAGATCTAGTTAAAGATAACACATTTTTACTTTGAAAAGTAACAAATGACCTTTTATTTTTCCGAGTTTGCCTGTATTTTACTTTTTTCGGAAATTTATACTTCATTTGGGAATTAAGAGAAATACATTTGCCAGGTGAGGTGACTAATGCCTGTAATACCAGGCACTTAGCAGGCTGAAGCAGGAAGATGACAAGTTTGAGCTCACCTGGGGGAATTTAGTGAGAGCCTGTCTCAAAATAAAAAAGAAAAAGAAAAAGTGTTGGGCATGTAGCTCAGTGGTAAGAGTATTCCTGGGTTTGGTTTCTAATATCACGGGCCAAAAAGCAAAAACAAAACAAAAGTAAAAAAACCCCATTTATTTAAATGGTAATTTAAAGACTCACATACACTCTATCTAAAAAACTTTTGGTTAATTGCTAATCCCTATCCTCAGTTATTTATGTTGTAGCTAAATGATGCTAGCTACAGTTTATTGAGCACTTACTAACCACAGGATGTTTTGGTATGTAGTTTTGTTTAATCTTTAGCACTAACCGGCAAGACCATTAAATATGATATCTGTTCTGCAGATGAGGAAACTAAGATCTATACTTGTTACTTGTGTAGGGTCATATATTAGTTTTCAGGAGGCTTGGCAAGTCCTTAATAACTATTTTTCTATGGCTTAAATAGCAACCATCATTTGTTGAGTCTCTTCTATTCTTCACATACTCTACAGAGCACTTAGCATGCCTTCTGAGATGTAGTGTTAATAAAACCTCTGTGAAATAAATACTGTCATTACATTG
Organism: Dasyprocta punctata; assembly: GCA_004363535.1. Lineage (NCBI taxonomy): Eukaryota > Metazoa > Chordata > Mammalia > Rodentia > Dasyproctidae > Dasyprocta > Dasyprocta punctata. The sequence continues at coordinate 55,965 of RJWM01001348.1, read as the reverse complement.
TACAGCTAGAGATCTTGAGCCTTATGACTTTTTTTTTGATCCTTCTGACTTTTATTGCAAAAGTTGCTTTATTATGATTGTTATGTGCCTACTTGGGAATACAGATAAGGGATACTCCAGAACTAGAACAGTGAGATTGAGTGATATTTAGGTATATTTTATTTTGATGTTTAAGATTTTAAGGTATTAATATTAAGGCTGGGAGAAACTTTGAAAGTATTTTTTACATATCAGGTAATTTTACCAATATAGAATGACATTCTTATTTACATATTATGGAATGACAGTAAAACTTGACACCTAGGATTAATAGATTTAATTCAGTTCTTTAGCAACTAATTTAAATTTCACATTTTAAAATATTTTGTTGATTGTAAAAAAAAAAACCTTAACTTTATTATGGATCATTTGTAAAGTACAAACCCACAGAAACAAATACATACTTCACCCTGAATCCTTCCACCCAAAGATTACTAACCATCCTTTACATATATGTATATCATTCCAGATCTTTTATGTCCATGTGTGTTTTCCAATTTAATATTGTCTTGTTTTTTCCTTAATTCATAGGCTGAAGATCCTTAATCCACAAACATGAAATCTGAAGTCTTCTGAGATGTGAAACTTTGTAAGCATCTAAGTTTCAGATTTCAGAACATTTTGAATTTTGAGGCATTTCAGATTTTAGGTTTCTAGATTTGAGATTCTCAACAGGTAAATATAAAGCCTGTGAAAATATTCCAAGATGAAAAACTCTGAAATTCAAAAGATTTCTCTCCTATCATTTTGAATAAGGGGTACTCAACTGGTATAAAATACAGTACCTTCTTATGTTACTATTCTTTTATATTTTCATTTGTATGGATACATTATATTCCCTATAATGATTTTATGTTGTTGTATTTAATTTTTTCTGAGATTATTAGACATTTAGACTTTTTGGTTTTATTTTTTTCCCTCCTTTGGCCATTATCAATAATAAAATGGTTTGCCTTACAGAAATAAAATTGCAGCTCATTGGTTATAGGTTCTTACATGTTGACTTGCTAGATTAAAGGCATCAGTTTACCTTCCTGTTGGTCTTTGTAGATAGAGCCCTGGGCAACCTGAGTGATTTTGGCATTATCCTTACTAATTTAGTATCAAGTATAGGGTTTTGATCAGAGACTGCGTCTTCAAGATGTCTAGCGTGTGCTTATGTTACTCCAAAGTGACATTGCTTCTGGATACTTTTTTTTTCTTCTCTTTATTTTGGCTTTAAATAATTTTTGATTTTATTAATCACATACATCTGAAAATTAGAACATTTGTGAGATTTATTGAATATTTGATCTGCAGATGATGATTGTTGTGTTTATGAGTTTGAGGACTCTGTACAATAATTGCATAGGTTCATGCAACTCACAAAATGTGAATCACTAGTAGGGGGCATCCAGCTCCCTGGAGCCTTCAGACCCATTTCCTTCCTTTTCCTCCATTCTTTCTCCTTAAACTGAGATTACACACTGTCCTAGCTTGGGAATTTACTGGCCACTGAAAGTTCTGTTGTTTTCAGTCTGAGAAATTTAGAACTATAGATAAATAATGATAACCAGGATGGAGAAGTATCATGAGGTGAATTGAGCAGCAGAGTTTCAGTCTGCAGAACTGACTCTTAGAATTAGCTGTTTATGACTTAACAAACTATGATTATTTTCTGAGCATCATCAGCTTTCTCTTAATATACAAATATTCTTTATTGATCAAATGTTGGAAGGTTTATAAATTTTTTTGGCAGATGGACAAGTGGCTGTATTATTTGCATTGTTTTAGGTAACTAGTTAAGTTCTTGATAAATGATTTTTGGTTCTGATACAGGGATTTTATAAGGTTTTATACTCAGAAAAGATACCTTCAGCTTGTGACTTTGTGATTGTCAGATGACTGTCAAATGTCAGGTGACTTTGTTGTAGTTCAGTCATTAAGAAATCATCTTTGGTAGTTGGGCATAGTGGCACACACTGTTTACCCACCTAGGTGGGAGACTGAGGCAAGAGGACAGCAAGTTCAAGCACAGTCTGGGCAAGTTAGCAATATTGTGAAACCCTGTCTCAAGAGGAAAAAAAAAAAAAAGGAAAAAAAAAGGACTGGGGATGTAGCTCAGTGCAAATAGTCCAGATTCAATCTTTGGAAATAAGATTTTCTAGATTTTAATTTTAGAGATACAGTTGTTGTGTGAATATTTTAATATCTGTAAAGTGTTTCAAAGAATAAACAGTTCAGGATTTTGAGATCCCTGTTAATTGTTTATTTATAATGTCAGTTAAAAATCCACGATAAGGGACTTTAGAAAAGAAAGTTTCTAGAATTGCTAGGTTTCTATAAATTGACTCTTAGAATACTTGACATAGATATATGCCTTACCACATGGCTTCCCAATGTGTATTCTATGAGTGGCTAGATCATGAGGTTGTTGTTGATTATAGTCCTGTGGTCAGATACCTGTCTGAGAAGTCCAGCAACATAAAAATCTATTAGTATGGAGGACTTTGTTGTTTAAAGTAAGAGCTTTTAATATTAATACAGTTTGGAAAAGTATTTCTCTTAAACAGTTTTTAAGTCTTTTTTTCTTTTTCTTTTTTAAGAAATAGTAAATTTTCCAAACCAACTAATAAGAGAATAACAATAGTTATTACATTGTATATCATTACCTTCGAAGTAGTTACTCAGTACCAAACATAAACCAAAAAGATCCCGGCTGGGTGTCAGCTCAGTGGCATAAATATCTGGCAAGTGTGAGGTCATGAGTTTGATCCCCAGTACCAAAAAAAATTTTTTCAAAAAGACCCATAATAATACAATCTTTCTTTTCAACAATCTAAAATAAACTATTAGTATAAATGAAACGAATTAGCATATAGAAATTTTTAAAAAACAGAGTATGTAATTTGGAGGAATATTTTAACTTCTCTATTTTCTATTTATCTTTTCTAGTTTCCTCTTTTATTTGTGCATATGTGTGGTATTTCCCATGTAGGAGAAACCATGTGATATTTGATCTTGTGTGTCTTGAGTTATTTCACTTAACCTTCTGTTCTCAAGTTGCATAAAAAGTTCTTGTGTGAAGGGCTAAGGATGTAGTTCAGTGGCAGAGTGCAAGTGTGTGTGTAATACATGCCTAATGGCTTGTTATGAATATTTTATTTTTTATTTAAGAGAAAATGGACACAGAAGAGAGAAACAAAAAGCAAAAAAGACAAACAAACAACAACAACAAATCTGATACGATAATATTATAGGTTTACACAATGAGGTGGTTGAAATTTGACAGTAGTTGCAGTATTGCATATTGTTACCTTCAAAGGGGTTGTTCAGATTAACAAATATAGACATGTAAAATTGATCTAATCATGAGTATTAACTGTTCTTTTTCAATAGCTAATGTATTTAGTAATTAGTACATTAACTGTCCTATGTATACTTATTTATAAATTTATGTCTTTTTCCTTTTCCCTTCCTTCCTTTCTCCTTTCCCCTTAGAGTACCTCTTGTTGTCATTAAAATAACTGCCATATCATCAGGCCTGATATAATCAAACAAAATAGTTCAGAGTAAAACCAATAAAGAATAAAAGAATGGTCACAGAAAAGAGAAACAAAAAGCTAAAGGGACCAACAAACAACAACAACATATCCGATACTGTAACACTATAGGTTTACAAACTGAGATAATTGGAATTTTACAGTGGTTGTAACATTGTATATTGTTACCTTCAAGGGGGTTGCTCAGATTGACAGATATAGACATGTAAAATTGATCTAATCATATGAGTATCAACTGTTCTCTCTCACCAGTTAATGCATTTAGTAGTATAGACTTTTTAACTATCTTATGTATACCCTCATGTAACTCTATGTCTTTTTCCTTTTCCCTTCCTTCCTTCCTCCTATCCCCTTGTAATACCTCTTATAGTCTTCAAAATAATTGCCTTTACCATCGGGCCTAATATAATCGAACAAAATAGTACTGCATAAAACCAATAACAAATAAAACAGTGGAAGCAATACATAGTAATGCAACGTTGATGTCTGTAATGCCTCATATTATCTTCTAGGAAGTTGCCTATATTGTCTGTTATAATACAATCAAACAAACCAAAATAGGTTAAAATCCCTCAAAACAGAACAGTGAAAGCAATACCAGGTTTCAAAACAAGGTGGTCGAATATCAATAAAGGCTACCCTAATATATTTTGTTATCTTTAAAATAGCTGTCTTTGTCATCATATATAATAAAGTTAAGCAGGTAGAGGTAGAATAAGATTAAACTAAACAGCTCATTGAAAACAATACTGGGCTCAAATCCCGATGATGGATTATTCATTTGTCTGTCTCGCTCGGTGATATCCCTCTGCTGCTGTTTCTGGAGCTGTGGACTTTTTTTATCTGTCTCTAGAATGTCCTTCAGTATTCTCTGTAGGGTTGGCTTGGTTGTCATAAATTCCTTCAGTTGTTCTGTCGTGGAAATATCTTGTTTCTCCGTTGATTTTGAAAGATAATTTTACAGGGTACATCAATCTGGGTTGGAAGTTATTTTCTTTCAGGGCTTGGAATACTTCACTCCAAGCTTTTCTTGAACTGATGGTTTGTGTTGAGAAGTCTGTCGTGATTCTGATGGGTTTTCCTTTGTAGGTGATCTGTTTTTTTTCTCTAATAGCTTTTAATATTTCGTTTTTGTGTTGAATTTCTGGGATCTTGACTATTATATGTCTGGGTGTAGGTATATTTTGGTCATGTCTAGCTGGAGTTCTATATGCTTCACTTATCTGAAAGTCACTTCCTGTTCCCATGCTTGAAAAGTTCTCTGAAATTATTTTTGTAAATAGGCTTTTAATTTGATTTGTATTGACCCCTGCTTTTTCACTCAGACGTTTTATTCTTAAATTATATTTCTTTGGGTTGTCTTGCAGCCATTGCATTGTTGCTTCCAGGTTTCTTGTTATTTTTAAGAGATCTTTCCTTTCTCGATCCCAGGCTTCTAGCCTGTCTTCCAGGTTTGAAAGTCTATCTTTAGTTTCCTTCAGGTGGTTCTGCTGACTTTCATTGGAGTTTTTGATTTCCTGGTAGTCTCTTTGAATCTGTTTCATGCATTCAAAATCTTTTTTGTATTATTCATTCCAGGTTTCCCTCATTTTCCTATGCTCTATTTTTTCATCTGTGTCTCCTTTAGAGATGCCTAGCAACTCTTTTATTATGTTTTTCATTTCTTCTTTTAGTTGGGTTAATAGTTCTGCTCTAATTTCTTTTATAGCTTCATGGAGTTGTTTCTTTACTTTGGTCGTCATCACCTCAGAGACTTTAGCTGTGGGACTCCCGACCTCTTCTGTGTTTGCTTCTCCTGGATTTGTTGTTTGAATTGGAGGCCAGAGACTGCCCCCTACCACTTTGTCTTGGCATTTTCCTGGATTGTTCAGGGGTTTTGTGATTTCTCTGGAGTGACCCCGTGCCGGTCCGCTGCCTTTCCCCAGCCCAGCTCCGGCTCCGCCGAAGTCTGGCACAGTGCGTGGGGGCGGGGCCGCTGCCTGGGAACCTGGGCCAGTTGTCCGTGAAACTTCCTCTATCACCCCTAGGGTGCATGTGGAGCCATGGTCCCTGGACCTAGTTGGTCACTCGCCGGGACCCTCTGGGGCTCAGTCAGAGCAATTTCTGTGGGACTGTGCCCAATTAGGTGTGGTTCCGGTCCCAAGATGGTTGCCAGTCCTTCGCTCTCCCTCGAGGGGGTGGGGGTTGTTGGGGTTTGTCGTACTCACCAGCCTTAGTCCACTCCGTGATTGCTGTCGCCGCTGTCGCTGCCGTCACCGCCACGGCCACAGCACTTTAATCGCGCTTCCCCAGGTCGCAGCAGCTCCCTGCTGCAAAATGGGTTCAGCTTTGGTTAGAGGTGCCGCCAGCCTCGGCCTTTGTTTGGTTACTTCTTTTTACTCTTTCTGTGGGCTTCAGTTCTTATTTTAGATTCTTCCTGGGTCCAGAGGACCCACCTCCCTCTTTTTTGTCTTCTCCTTGTTGTTATATTCCAGCATTTGGATGGTATTTTTAGGGAGACTACTTATCCTGCTGTTTACTGTTCCACCATCTTGTCTTTCTCCTCTGTTACGCATATTTTAAAGATTCTTGAAGTCAAACTACCATTCTATAGGCTGTTACATATTCTATAGGTAGACAAGAATACTATTTCATTTTCTTTTTTTTGCTATGATGAAACAGATGACATCCATTAAGATTTATCCATGTTTTAAAAACGTGTAGAAAAAGAAAGGAAATACCACTTAGGGCTTAATACAGTAATAATTTAAGTAGTTTACTATAAGTCTGTCCTTTAAAAAATGTAGAATGGCAACTAAGTAGAATGATGTACCCTAACATGATATATTTTCAGTTAGCAGGTAATTATAAAAATGGAAACTTAGGCTGTTTTTAATTCTCACCCATGTGTTTTAAGATTATAGGATTTCCTATGGTGGTAATCATCTCAGGGTCTTATGCATTCTAGGCAAAATTCCACTGCCCTTTTTTTACTTTAGCGATCCTGTAAACATAGTTTAGCTCTACCCCCTAGCTTTGATATATGTTCATTATTATTCAAGTAAAATTATTTTCCAAATTTCATTTGGTTTATTCTTTTCTTTTACTTAGTATTTATTTAGTCATTTATTTATTTTTGAGTTACCCTCTCTCTGTGTTGCCCAGGTTACTCTCCAACTCTTGGGCTCAAGCAGTCCTTCAGCCTCAACTTCCTGAGTTGTAATTGTAGGCATGTGACACTGTGCTCAACTTTGTTGCTTAATTTTTGAACGTTGAAGATCTAGTTATCTTTTGGGTACTGATAACCTTAATTTTGTTATGATTACAGAACATGTGCTGAATTTTAAATCTTTGTTGAAACTTAATGGCTAAGCATTTTGATAAATGTTCATGTATGCTTGAAAATACTATTTATTAAGTGTTATCTTTCATATATTTTGTTAAGATCCAGTACTGTGAATTGTGTTTTTGAAATCTTCTGTGAACTTCTAACCCATTTTTCTTTTTCCTGTGCATTATAAAATGATGCCTTCAGGTAAAATGTTAAAAGTATTTCAGTATGAATGTGGATTTGTATATTTCTCCTTTTAGTTTTTTCAAGAACCTAACTACTTGTTTTATGTATTTTAAAGTCATGTGATTAGATGCATAGGAACTTACATTTACTGTATCTTTCTAGTAAATTGACTCTTTTGTCCTTAAACATGTCTCTTTTATTTCTGCTAGTGCTTCTTGCCTCCAAGTCTTAGGCTAGCTAGCTATACTTGTTTTTATTTTGGCTGCTGTTTACATGGTATAACTTTTTTGCTCCTTTTATTTATTTTTTTATTTTATTTTATTTTTTGTGCGGTGGTGGGGATCAAACTCAGGGCTTCATGCATTCTACCCCAGAACTCCACTGAGATTTCAGCTCTTCTTTTACTTTTAATGCTCCTGTATCATCAGTCTGTATTTTAACAATATACAGGTTTTTATTTGTTTTTAACTCAGTCTCAAGTATTTAATTCATTAGCAGTCAGTATAACTACTGATAAATTTGTATTTTAAAATATCGTTTTCTGTTTTCCATTTTTTTCCATGCATTTTTTGGAGGGGAGATTTACTGAAGTGCATTTAACCATCTTATTCCATTTTTTTTTTTTTTTTTTTTTTTGGCAGCACCGGGGATTGAACTCACAGCTTCGCACCCGCCAGACAGGCGCTTAAGCTGTTGAGCCAAACTCCTGGCCCTAGTTTTTTGAGGCAGGGTCGTCTTATTCCATTCTTACCTTTCTGTTAGCTTGTTATATTCTCTTACTGTTCTTTTTGTGGTTACCCTAGATCAGTGGTGGCGAACCTTTATGTGGCAGCATTGGCTGTTTGTATCACTGCAGGGTCTAAAAGGTTCACTGTCACTGCCGCAAATTATACAAGCATTCTTATTACATAGGGGAAATAAAATGTAACTCCCGACCTGTTAGATGTCAGATACACTGAGTTTGTGTTCTCCAAAATCAAAGAATGAATTCTAAGGAACAGTGAAGGTTAAAAGTAGGAAATAATTTATTGAGACAGATAGCTCTTTAGAGACAGGAGGGGACCCAAAAGTGGGTTGCCAACAAGTCCACTTCTCAAAGGAAGTTTTTTAGAGTAAAATTATGAAGTAGGTACAATGTGGGTCAAAACTATGATCCCTAAGTATAGCCACTTAGGTAATATTGATGAGTGGGGAAGCAGGTCACATAGCAAGTGTGCATGGAAAGAGTAAAGACTTTCTTTAGGACCAGGGCATCCTGGTCACCCACTGGGGTGACTGATAGCTACCTAGACTTTATTGGACCAGGTGATACCAGTTATCTTATCCCCTGGGGAGTTATGTAGGCCTGGTCATTCCAACTTTATCTTGAGGCCTAACATCCAACAGATGTGCTTCCAGCCACAACTGTGATGTTTTCTCATCTTCTGCACTGACTTCCTCAAGGACCTCACCCTGTCTGACTGCCTCTACTGTTCCTACCTAATTTAGCTGTATATGATACTTATATTAGACTTGCATATACTTTAGGGTTTTAAAAAACCACATCTCAGGGCTGGGGATTTAGCTCAGTGGCATAAGCGCCTGCCTGGCAAACATGAGGTCATGAGTTCAATCCCTGGTACCTGGTACCTGGTACCAAAAAAACCCCCCAAAAACAAAAAACTGTATCTCTGACAATGTTAGAACTTTAAAACACTTTCGTAGTGTCCTGCTTTTTGTGTTATCATTGTCATACACTTTAATGCTATGTTTATTTTAAATGTCATAGTCTGTCATTTTGTACAATTATGTTTATGTAGATTTATTTCTTCTGTTGTTATTTCCTACTACCAAGCTATATCTCCAGCACTTTTTAAAATTTTATTTTGAGACAAGGTCCCATTAAGTTGACCAGCCTGGCCTTGAACTTGTGATTCTCTTGCCTTCACCTCTTCTGAAGTATATTTTAACTGGCTATAAGGTGCTGTGTTCATAACTATTATTTTCTCAATCCATTTAAAGATCTCAATCTGTTTTGTTTTAGCTTTCATCATTTATGTTGAGAAATCGGCTGTCAGGCTTGCTGTTGCTTCTTGAAAAGTAATCTGACTTTCTTGTTTGATTGCCTGCCTCTTATGACTTCCACTTTGAGTTTTAACAGCTTTACAGTGATATACCTAAATGTAACTTTCTCATTCAGTTAGCTTCAAGACTTTCTTTGTCTTTGAGTTTTAACAGTATTACAATGATTAAAAGTACCAAAGAATAGTTTTCATTGTATTGATTCTTTTTGGAGTTTCTGGTATCTCTAACCTGGTATAATTCATTTTTTTCTGAAAAAACATTTGACATTTCTCAAAATAGTGTTTCTATTCCATTCTTCTTCCACTTTTTCTATGACTCCTGTTAAATCTGTATCATAGTGTTTATCATGCCCCATATGTGTGTTATACATTTTTCCTATCTTTTCTATAGTTTTGTTATTCTCCTTAACTCTATTCTGGATATATTTTAAAATATGTTTATATATATTTTATATATGTTAATATAATATATTAAATAGATTAATATATTAATATAAATATATATATATTTTCTCTTTTTTTTCTTTTTTTTTCTTGGTGGGTACTGGGAATCAAACTCAGGACCTTGCCAGGCAGGTGCTGCACTGCTGAGCTATATCCCTGGCCCTCTTTTTTTATATTATAAAGTTTGAATATGCTTTTCTTTACTGTGTTGTAGTTTATTTATTCTCAGTTCAAGTATATCCAACCTACTTCTTCCACCTGTGTGTGTGTGTGTGTGTGTGTGTGTGCATGCGTGTGCACGCAAATTACTGGAAATTTAATTCAGGGTCTTCATACTGAGCTATACCCCCTGCTGTTTTTTATTTTGGAACATGGTCTCACTTGTCCAGGCTGGATTTGAACTCGTGATCCTCCTGCCTCAGCCTTGTAGAGTGCTTGGATTACAGGCATGTGCTACATGGCCTGCCTCCAACTTGTTTTTAACATTATCTATTGTTTTAATTTCAGCTATAGTACTTTTTAGCTCTGCAATTTATATTTGATTCCCTTCTTGAAAATAGATTCTAATTCTCTGATGAAAATTGCTATATCAGCATGTTTTTGCACATATTCAAAATGAAGTCTATGTCTGAAAACTCCAGTGTCTGAACCACTCAGAGGTTTATTTCCATCATCTCTTTCCTTTTGGTTTTATATCTGTTATGCCAAGTAAAAACTTATTAGGCAGCTTTTGACGTAGTGGTAGGTATTTATGAAGAATTTTAGGTATAATTACTATGATAAATTATTTATCTACAATGATTTAGTCTCCGGACTAGTCACACATGTTCAGATTCAGTCATCTAGCAAGCAGATAGAGGCAGATGACTTAAATCGTGAAGGACTGAACTGATTTCAAGTGGGGTTTAAGGCCTTGGTAAGTGTGTTCTATCTAGTTTGCTCTGATGAAGTGTCCATTTAGGGATTTCATTTGAGACAATGGGAGTTTCTAGGACTTCCCTTTTTTTTTCATTTCAGCAGCATGAGAGATCTAACAACTGCTTCCCTTTTAGTTACTTTATGCTTTTTTTTAGACTGTTGCTCTGTGCGGTTTAAAAATTGACAGATGCCTCAAGGAAAATCAGTACACAGTGTTAGATTTGTTTTTCTATGCCTCCCTTCATCGTGGAATCTTGACCTCTCAATATGTCATGCTGTCATGAGAGGACTACATATAGTTTCACCCCTTATCCCTGTGAAATTGCCAAATGCTTTGCTAACTTCTGTGCCCTCTAGTGGCTGTCCTTTCCTGACTTCTAAGCCTTCTTGTCCTTTGCGAATAAAGAAATAGATGGAATGTTTCAACAGAGAAAGCTATACAAAATGAGCAGCTTATTTAATAAATTTCTTGGCATCTTAAGTCTCAGCTGCCTCAGAAAGTTTCTGATACCTTAGGAACCCTACTCCCTTTTGTAGAGCTTTTCTAGTTTTATGAGGTACTGTTGGTTGGTTGCAAGTTTATCCTGTCATATGCAGAAACAACTTTTTATGTGTTTAGTTGTGTTGGGTTATGAGCTGCTCATGGTTATATTAATGTAATATTGTAGGACTTAAGTAGTAGATTTATAGAGTTCTTGCTCAATTTTTTCTTTTATCTTACTTTTTGACACCTGAATTATTTCTCATATCTTATGGGAAAAATTCTGGGACAGATTTACTTCTCATGATCATTTTTGATTTTGAGAAAGGGCCAAAAGTCTCTTGTTAACAATTGCTTAAAGCAATAAGCAGTTGTTTATTGAATAAAATTTAAAATGAAGTTTTAGTTTGGTTTTTTGATGGTGTGCAGACTTCTTTTGAGACCTGTTTAAAAAGTCTAGAAATTGAGTTTTAGTGTTTGCCAGGAGTACATAGTATTTTCCATTCTTATAATGATAAACGATCTTTGTATTACATATTGTCTGCTTATCCTATTCTGAAGTGACCAGTACAGTACTTTTTTTATTTTAAAGAGGAAAAAAATTTCTTTTTCTGTAGATTTAACTATTGTAGACACATCATAAAGATAAGATTGCTAAGCAGGTGATGTTTTGTTATTGATTGCCACTTAAAATACTGTTTTTAAGGTTCATCCATAATGAATCATGGCTCAGTACTACATTCTTTTTATGCTTGGTAATGTACTTTTGTATGGTTATACCATATTTTATCATTTATTAATTGATGGACATTGGGAGTATACACTTTTTAGACACTATGACCAATCCTTCTATATACATTTATGTACCAGTTTTTGTATGGATTTATTTTTTCATTTTTCCTGGGTATTAGTAGAATTTCTATGTCTGCCTCTTTGAGGAGCTGCCAGATTTTTTCTAGTTGATATATTTTTCTGTTATTGAAGTATTGTCAGGAAACCAATGCATATGGATTAAAGCTCTTAAGGAATGTGATCATCTTGGAGATATAGTAAGTTGATTGACTTTTAAGTCTTGCTCTGAGCATTTTCTATGACAGTTTAACTGGATATATATATATATATATGTATTTTTTTATCTTCAAAAATAATTTATCCCTACCTATCCATGTACATATTTACATGTACACAAAACTGTTTACACATACTTTGCTAAGCTGTTTGTGCTGTGCAAGTTAGTTGAAAGTTGATTTTTTTTCCCCTGAAATTGGTATTGTTTACATGCCAGATAGTGAATAAGAGATATTTTTGGAAGGAATGAAACTTGTTTCTAATTTTTGTCCTTATACAAACTAAGGCATAGATTTTTTAAAAACGAAAATAACTTCTAGTTTCCTACAGTGCTTAGAATTTCAGGTGATTGAATATTTGTAACTGTGTGACTTTAACATCTAATGTAATCTCCATTTCATCAATTGTGGTACTCTGGGTGACAGATTAAAGACAAACTTTGTTTTGTACTTATATTTTGTACTGCATTTCCGAGTTTGGGTTCAGAGGAATAATAAAAGTAGTAAATACTGCAGAAATTAGAAATGATATTCAGAGGATGTTTCTTGTTGGGTGGAGCTTAAGGGGAGACTTCTTGAAAGAGGTAAATGAGCTGTGACCTCTTTTGTGTACAGATCTAATTTCTTTTTAACATTTTCCCCATTTGTTTATTTTTGGCAGTGCTGAGAATCTAAGGCCTCATGCATTCTTGTCAAGCAATACCTATAGCCCGGTTTTATTTTTAATGCCTTTTCTTTTGCTGTTGCATAGTGTTTTAAATATTATTTCATATTAGCACTTTAATTAATATTATCTTTAAACAACAACAAAAGATATGTATTTGTATGATTTGCTTTGTTGACTATAGACAGAAATTATAAAGGATCTTTCATGTTAATTTCAGTTTTATTTTTTTTAATTTATTTTTTTTAAAGATAGTAATGTCTAACAAAACATAACAGAACAAAGTCAATCAAAACAAAGCAGTAGAACTGGTACAGAACTTCAAAGAAAGATGCTAGGAAAACCATAGGTACTATAGTATGTCTTGTTATTTTCAAAATAGTTGACCATTCCATCAGGTATAGTAAAATCAAACCAAAACAAAACACAATAAAACCAATAAAAACAGAATATGAAATAAAGCAAAAAAAATTAATCAGAATAAAGCAAAACAATGAGAACAATATTGGGCCTCAAACACAAGACAGAAGAGAATCCCCCATATTTGCTACATTGCATACTATCATCTTTCCAAGAGATGCTCAGATTGTGGGCTCCAGGCCTGCAAAATCAAGTGAACAATACAAGCATTTAGTTGCTTTCTGTACTGTAGTTGCTATCAACTTAGTCCTCTGAACCAGTAGGTTGCTTACATGGGGTGGGGCGAGGTGCGGGGTGGGGGGGGCTGGGGGGTGGAATGTCCTTGGTAGGCCTAAGGGGAGGCTTGTCTCTTTCTCTTTCTGTGCGCGCTCACCAGGAAGGCAGGCTAGTTGCCTTCTGGTTGGAGCCTCCCTGACCCAACGTTTTGGAATCTCCTTTGAGTTTTGTTTTTGAGAAGTGAAGAATTGTCAAGTGATTTTGAAGTAGAAAAGTATGTGAATAAAATATGTCTGTGGCTTAGAATTTAAAATGTAAAATATTCATAGATCAGCTTTTAGTGGCTCATTTTGAACATCTTCAAACTGAGGTGTGCTTATGCCTGCCAGTGAATTTATACTACATTTTCCAGTGAGTACATGCACAAAAAAATAGTTTTTTGAAGGATTTGGTTTTCTGAGTCTTTTTGTATATTTATGAAAATTATGTTTCTTAGAATTTATCTGTGGCATAGACTTTGCTACTCAAACATCTGGTCCATTCACAAGCTGTATTGTTATTAACAGCTTGTGCTTATTGGAAACATATGAAAGATGGGTCTCAATTTTTTTTTTTTAACATAAAGGAAGACCTAACCAACTTGTCATCGACAGATTGTAAATTACTTTTTAATGAGAGCTTATTATGCAGTTTTTGGCTTCTAATTCAGAAGATTTTTAAAAAGATAAAGTAATTTAACAAATTCTCGTTACCGTGTATTTAGTTGGTGAACAAAATTTTTATTTTGTTTACCTATAAAATGGAAAACAGGTGTGGGTGATGCTGAATCCCATTTTATTCTAGCAGTGAATGTTTATTCATGAAATAATAATTTAAAAAAATTCTGCCTGTGTCTTAATGAATCATTTCTACTACTGTGCTACTCTATTTATTTGTTATCTGTCAAAATTTATATTTCTATTGTTTTGGTCGGTAGTATGGTTATGATAATAGCATCTAGAGGAAAATTTTAAATTGCTTAGAATCTCATGATCAAAACAAAAAAGTTTAATCTTAAGTTTCACACTTTCTTTTTCCCCAGGAAAAGTCATATAGAGTGAAAAGCAAAGGACCCTCCAGCATGAAAGCATATTATGTTAGGTAAAATTCTGTGTGGTGAGTTTGAGGAGATACAGAAATAACATACATTTTTAACTATATAGGAAGAACCTATGCATTTTAGAGAATTGGTGATGGCATTTCTATTTTTTTGATACTTTTAACGGAACAGATACCCGTCATGGTGGCATAAACCTGTAACCCCAGTTTTCTGGGAGGCTGAGGCAGGAGGTTTGCAAGTTGAGTCCAGCCTGATACTGCTCAGATGATGCTTTTTGATAGCTGAATTTTAGCTTTCACTCCTCAGTGGGTTTATCGTGTGCGAAGTATAGCCTATATAACCACAAGTGGCAGCTCTGCAACTTTTATTACTGGGTCTAGAAACAGATCAAAAAAAATAGGAAAAGGAAAAAAATACAACATTTCTGAGTCAAAGGACATTTCAAGTTAGCTGTGGTTCTTTTTGTTGAAAAAAGGCACCAGAAACAAGATCTGGATTCTACATGTATTACTTTTAGGCTGTCATGTCTTTCAATCCCTCTCATTTGACAGCAAAGAAATATATGTATGCATCCTAACCTATGTAGATAAACGCACAAATTTATAAATGTTTCCATAGGTAACTATCTGTGTTTGTATTGGGTTTCTACTAAAGTCTACTCTGATCTGTTACCATGTGAACAATTCTAGGCTTCTCCCCTTCTATGTGTCAATTTCCATCCCTTTAATGCAAAACTTAGACTGTATTTGCCAGACATTTACTTCATTGTTTAATTGGAGTGTAAAAGAATAGCAGTATCAGAATTGTTATGTTATACTTTATAGGGCACAACTTGGTCAACTAGAGTATAGTACTCAGGTGCAGTTGTGTTTGTCTTTAATTTCTCCCAGGTTACATAGGTCAGCACCTTTTGTTTTTCTGGGTCTTTTGTTTTTTATAGAAACTTTAGAATTCATTGTCAATATCTATAAAATAGCTTGCTGAGGTTAGTTTGGATATATAAATCAAGTTGGGAAGAACTCACATCTTAGTAATATTGAACTTTCCTATGTATGAAATGGACTGTGTCTCCATTTATCTTTTTTTGTTTTTGTTTTCTGTACCAGGATGGAACTCAGTACCTCATGCCTGCCAGACAGGTGCTGCGTCACTGAGTTAAATCCGCTGCCCTATATTTTCTTTTATTTCTTTCATTAGAAGTTGTAGTTTTTCTCATTGACTTTGTATATTTTGTTACATTTATTTCTGAGTACTGTGCTTTTTGAGTGTTAATGTAAGTGGAATTATATTTTATCTTTCAAAGTCCAGGTTTTCATTGCTTTTACTATATATAAAAAAGCCGTAGATATTTGTATATTAACTTTATATACTACAACCTTTCTATAATTGCTTATGTGTTGCAGGAGTTTGTTGATTCTTTGAAATGTTTTGTATAGACAGTCATGTGATCTGTGAATAACAGCAGTATTTTTAATTTTTTCTCAACCTCTATATATACTCCACTTTTTCTTGTCTTACTGGATTATCTGGGATTTCCAGTATGTTGTTAAATAGTGTGTCTTATTTCCAGTTGTAGGAAGAAACATCCAATGTCTCATCAATACGTATAATGTTACTGTAGGTGTTATACACAAGTTCTTTATCAGTTCAAGAAAGATTTCCTTTTGTAGCTTAGATTTTTAATCACAAATGGGTGTTGGATTTTGTGAAATGCTTTTTCTATGTATGTTGATGTGAGCGTATGACTTTTCTTCCTTTGTTGATGTAATATATTAATTGATTTTGAAATGTTGAACTAGCCTTGGATACCTGGAATAAATACATTTGATTGTGGTGTATAATTATTTTTGTATGTTACTGAATCTGCTTTGCTATTTTGAGAGTTTTGCATCTTTATTCATTAGAGATATTGGGCTGGAATTTTTCTTTTTTGTAATGTCTTTATCTGGTTTGAATATTAGGATAATGATAGTCGCATAGAAAATGGAAATATTTCCACTGGTAATACTTTCTAGGAGGCATTTTAGAGAATTTTTAATGTTTTCCTTAAATGTTTGGCCAAAGTCACTAGTGAGACCATCTGTACCTAATGCTTCTTTTTTTGGAAGGTTATTATTGATTCAAATTCATTAATAGTTATTTGCCTTATCAGATTTCTTTCTCCTTCAGTTTTGTATTTTATCTTTCAAGGAGTTGGTCTGTTTCACCTGTTATATTAATTTTGTAATAACAGAGTTGCTTATAGTGTTATATTTTCTTTTTAGTAAGTGAACAAAGGTGACGACTTCATTTCTAGTATTAGTGATTTGTAAACCACCTCCCCATACATACATGTTTGTCAGTTTTATTGATCTTTCATTTTTATTTTGTGCTTTACTTATCTCCTGTTTTCAATTTCATTCTTTTTTACTGTTTTTTTTTTCTGCTTCATTTATGCTAAAATTGCTCTTCTTTCTTTCTTAAGAGTGGAAGTTTAAGTGATTGATTTTAAGTATGTTTGGTTATCTAATGTGTATTCAGTGCTGTAAGTGTCCTAGCTTTGCTTTCACTGTATCCCACAGATGTTGGTAAGTTTTGTTTTCATTTTCATTTAGTTGAAGGTATTTTAAAAACTTATCTTGACATTTCCTTGATCAATATATTATTTGGAAATGTGTTGTTTATTCCAATTACTTTAAGATTTGCTATCTGCCTTTCTGTGAATGACTCCTAATTTAATTCCATTGTGGTCTAAGAGCATATTTTGTATAATCTTTTATCTTTCACATTAATTACATGTGTTTTATAGTCTGTCTTTGTAATTTTTTTTTTTTGTGGTTGTTGTTTTTGTGGCATAGGGGATTGAACTCACAACCTCATGCCTGTTAGGCAGGCGCATAAGCCGCTGAGTCAAGCTCCCGGCCTTTGTAATTGTTTTTGTGTAAGCTTGAGAAGAATGAATATTCTGCTGTTGTTGGGTGAAGTATTCTAAAAATGCCAGCTCCATCTAGTTCATTGATGGTGCTGTTTTTTATTTCAGTGGTATTCTGAGCTTCTGCCTGCTGAATCTATCAATTATTCAGAGAGGGAGGTTGATTTCTTCGATTATAATAATGCTTCTTTATAATAATGCTTCTGGCAGTTCTGTCAGCACCCCCCAAGTATTTTGACACTTTTTTTGTTTGATGCAGACACATTAAGGATTGTTACATCTTTTTGGAGAGCTGGCTTTTTTTATTAACGTCCCTTTATTTCTGATGATTTTCTTTCTTCTTAAATCTACCTGACATAGCTATTCCAACTTTTCATTTAAAGTATGCTGTATCTTACTCCATTTCTTTATAGTGATCTGTGTCTTTATATTTATGGTGGATTTCTTACAGCTATATTTGAACTTTGTATGGTGTTTATCCACTCTGAACCAATCTTTTAATTGACTGCTTTAGATTATTTACAGTTAGTTATATCTTGGTATTTAACTGCTTTGAAACTCATTAAATTTGGTACTTGACCCTTTTTGATGGGGAAATTTTGTCTCAATATTTGTCAATTTTTTTTGACACTCACTACCCACAAGAAAGTGTTGGGGTCCATTGTTGCAGTTTCCAACCAAAACTGTGTGATACTTACTGTTTTTAGTACTCATTGTGCCTCCTGGGACTAATTAATGAAGAGTACTTTGTTATTACTGCAAAATAATTATTGATATAGTTAGATTGATATCTTCCATATTTTAACGTTTCTGCACTTTTTTTTGTTTTCTCTTTTGCTTTTTCTGATTTGAAGTGAGAATTTAATGTGACTTTATTTTTTGTTTCTTAGCTTGTCAGTTATACTTCTTTTAAACTTGTTTTTGGTGGTTGTCCTAAAGATTGTAATAAACATTTTTGATAAAGTTTATCTTTAAAATATCAGAAGCATGAAATATTTGCTTCCAAGTACATATTTTTACATGAACTTCTTTTTGCTGCGTTCTTTTGTATCTGTTTCATCATTCTTGTTCTCTATTTAATGTGCTTTTACATTATTTGGCTTTTTTTAGGCAAGAGATCTTTTTTGAGGAGATTCTTTGTATTTAGTCTTAAAAATGTTTTTCTTTTTTGTGAGTTTTATCAACTCTTCCTATCATCTGGTGATACAGTTTCTTTTTCTTTTTGTAGCAGTAATGGGAATTGAACCTTGGGCTTTGTACTCAGCTATATCCTCAGCCTGTTTTTCTTTTCTTTTTTTTTTTTTTAATCTCTGTTGCTATATTTACATCGTTTTCTTCCTTATAATTCAGTGCATAACTTAAAAGTAGGGACCTTATTCAGTCTTTTACCCCCTACTACAATAATGGTACAATATCATGAGAACTAATTCTGGGAGCAGTTCACAAATACACAGTTTAAGAAAAGTTTACACTGTAAAAGGAAAAAGATACAATGTTGTTGAAGAACAGAGTAGTGCACCTTGCAGTTGCAAAAAGTTTGACCAATGATTTAAAAAATTGCCCTGGCATTATGAAGGAAGCAAAAGGCCATTGGAAATTCCTAAAAATATGACTGGTAATAGTAATAGTGAATGAGTTAGATTACGGGTAGACCAAGGGCCAAGGGGACAAGGAGAGGAGAACTAAAGTTCTGTAGGCAATGCAGTCAAAGATTTAGAAGTAAAAGTGTGAAAGAGCTAGTTTCAGTATTTTTTCTTTTATGTGGAACAGTTGTTCTTGAGCCTGTAGGGAGCAAGCTGGCCCCAGATGTCTCCAAATCCTTATTTCTTTGCCTCCAGTTCTTACGTGTCCAAAGACAGAGCAAAAGACACGCCTTTGTAGGAGGGTTATTTTCTTATTTTGAGATTAAGGTCTCACTAAATTACTATGTCACCTAGCTACACCAAGTTTGATTTATTGTGTCACTGCCTTGGCGCCCCGCGCCCCGCTGAGTTCTGGTATTATAGGTGCACAGCACTATGCCTGGCTCGTTCATGCTATTTTTGAGCTATTATAATTTTGATTTTTTGCTGTTTAATGAATTGTTTTCTTAATTTCTTTTATGTAATTTCGAAGTACGAATTCACAGTTTTCATTATCATTGTGTCTACATTTCTAGTATGTTTTTATTATGTTAGAGTATTATTTTTTCTTTAGCATGTTAATTCGGCTATTGTTTTAATTTCTAGTATTTAGACAAGTTAGTTTTCCAGTAGTTACAGGGGAAGAATTTCTGTAGGAAGAAGAAATGGACTACTGTAGGTTTCGAGCTTTGTAGTTCTTGTCCATCTCATTTGTGAAGTAGTTTTAAAATCTGAACTTTGGAGAAAGAACAAGTTTTTGCCTGTTTATGTTTTCTAGGTATTTTGCTTTTAGAAGAAGCTCTTTGAAAAATCGTTTGCTGTTGTGATACTTGAAGTCTGTCCTCTGCCTGCCTAAAACATGTATCTTATCTTCCCTTAGGTTGCTTTGTATTTCCTGCAATTTTTCTTCTTGGTGGGTTTTTGTTTCTTTGACAGTAAGAGAATACTGATAAGATAGTACTGGATCCTCTTGGAGTCTAGAATTAGAACATCTTGAATGTTCTCTGGCTGCCTTCTTTTATTTACATTTTGGAGCCTGTAAAGGACATTATCAGACTTTATTCGGTTCTCAGATTTCGTTGTTCGGATTATTTTCTGTTGCCAGAATTTGAATTTGTTGGTTCATTTGTGGAGAATAGACTTTTCCTTCATTTTCACGAGTGTCCCCTTTTAATTAATGTAAGTAGCATTTTTTTCGAGAGGGAGGTGCGTATCTTACATTTTAGGCCTTATTTCAGCACACCATTTATTTTCTTTTATAGCACCTGTGATAGTATATATTTTGTAAACAACTCTACTTGTTTATTTTGTACTTCTAATTTGAATGTTAGCATCACAAATAGGGACCTTGTCTGTCTGTATACTTCTGTAATCTCAGCACTCTGAGAGGCTAAGGCAGGAGAATTTCAAGTCTGGGCCAAGCCTGGGAAATTTAGCAATTTAGTGAGGTCATATCTCAGAAGGGGGAGGGGGTACTGGGGATGAAACCCAATATGAAGGCTTTGGGCACCCTAGTTGTAGGGTGGGTGGAAAGAGAAAGATTGCAAAGTATTTAAAAGTAAATCTAGGGCTGGGCATATAGCTTAGCGGCAAAAGTACCTGCCTGGCAAGTGCAAGGTCCTGAGTTTGATCCCTGGTAAAAATAATTAAATAAATAAATAAAAAGTAAATTTAAACCTCAACAATGTGTACATCATCTTTATTCTTTGTTATTTCTTTACTACTTTATTCAAATTGTAATGTGCTTTTTTTGTTTTTAATTGACAGTGATCGTATTTATGAGATATAGTATGACATTTCAATACAGGCTTAATCCTTACTTACTTTTTTTTTGATATCAGGGATTGAACTCATCACCTTCTGCTTGCCAGGCAGGCACTTGTGCCGCTGAGTTAAATCCCCAGCCCTTCTACACTCTTTTTAATACTCTGCTTGACTGACTTTGTATCAAAATTAGAAGTGTCTTTTAAAATCGATTAGACTTAGGATAAGTATCCTGAGAAGCGGTTAGCAGAAACAATGTTCACGGTTCCATGTTTTTTTTTCTTTCTGTTTATATTAATTTTAACTTTTAAAAAGCAGTAATTTGAAAGGTTATTATTTGAGCATAGAGTTTGAGTATAAGTTTAATAAAATTTTGATTTGTTCACTTGAATTAAACCCAAAATGTCCAATAAATTATCATCTAGTGATGAATTGTAACACTTTGCATTTGACATTTAAATTGGTATTATATATAAGTATACACTTTTTAGAATATGCAAAACTAGAGATTTAACTTGGGAAAAGTTAACATTGTATTCTATTTTTTAATTACCCATGTTCTTCATCACAAATTTTTACAATCCTAATAGAGGAATTTAGTTACAACTTTTTCTCTGGCATCTAAGAGACTTAAAATGTTAGTCATTTTTTTAACCTTCAGTTTTTATCCAGTGTTGAGAGAAATGAAAATGTGCTTTTTAATGTAAATTAACTTGATAAATGTAAGAAGCCATTTTAGTCACCAGCCCATGTCCCTTGTCAGTTCTTGACCAGTTTTTAATTATTAGTTTTTATTTTGCATTTTTAAGTATGGGAGATAGTTAATCTTGATAAGTGAATCTCTACTATTTGATTGCTATGGTTTTGGCTCTGAATTCTTATGGAACTTTTTTCCTTTTCTTTATTTTTCTAGACAGTAGGACTAAGTCATAGGATGCCTACAGAGGTGTTATGGTAGGCAGTAGGACTAAGTCATAGGATGCCTACAGAGGTGTTATGGTCACATTTTTTGGTTACCAGAAACAGATTCCTGGCAACTGGAATTAAAAAGCCCTGATTTTTATTCCCTGGAGTACAGTCTTTTAAAAATACCTCTCTTCATTTCTGTGTCTGCTGCATTCTTATGCTATTGATGGGCTGATTCTTTCTCTTGTATCTGTTAGTCTATTTTTAAAATCTATTTCATTAGTTGTTTGTTTATACATTTTTTTCTTCTAATTTTATTTTCATGTTGGCCCATCTGTCATAGGAGGAAACCAACCTAGATTAGCTAACTTTGAGATAGTTCTACAGGAAAGGCATAGATACAGAATTTCAGTTTGGATTCTGTTAAATTTTAACAAACTACTTCTGGTCTGTATTTTATTTCTCTTTCATTTGCATTTTAACTTAGTATGAACTTTAAGTAATACATAACCAGTGGAATTTAATATACTGTATACTAATGTGGATCCACATTTTTTTTTAGTGCTGTTCATTTGTTCACATCACCAAATATTTACTAAAGACCTTGTATATAGCAACATTTAGGCATATATAAAATACTACCCTGTCTTTTCAGAAACATTTTATGTAGTTTTTCACTTCTTTCATCTTAAAATACCTTCTTCAGTTGTCATCCACACCTTCCTGGTCTTCATTTTTGCCCCTCTTTACTTGCCTTTGGTTGATTCTTTTCATCTGAACCTTCAGAAATTAAAAGAGTCCTTAAACTTTTCTCTAGCTCCATTTTATCGCCCATCTATGTCAATGTCTCGGTTTTAGATACACTTGCATCTCTAAAGATGCATATTTTATTCAGCCCTGTAATTTCTCTAGAATTTCATTCTCAGATATCCACTGCCCTATTTCCAGTGGGTAATAGACATTTCACAAACCAAAACACGTTGTTACTGTTTTCCTTAACTTTGGTAGTGATCTATCTACTAATTTTTCAGGTTATGAAATGGCTAGTTACCTTACATCGTTCAGGTTTTTTCCTCATTTTTTTTTCATAGTACCGTTATTCCTTATTACTATCTCAGTGTTACACAGATGATTAGTTTTTGTTTATTAATTTTCCAGGTGCTGGAAAATATTACTATGTTTTGTCAGTTTCTTTTTATACTTACTGTGGTTTTTCCTTTATTTTTGTTTTGCTGTATTACAATTTACAAGTTACATCATTAATGTGGCTTGGGTACTGTTATATAGTTATTGTTTTCACCCAGCTATTTCTTTTCGCTTTGTATTCTCTCTAGTTTTTACAGAATTTGCATCTGCCTTATATATGCTTTATCTATCCTGGGTCCCTTTGTTATTGTTTGTGTGCCTTTGAATAGATAGTGTTTATTTATTCACACAGTGGAAACAATATTTTAATGTTATTTTAGACCATTTGTATGTATGGTTGTATTTATGCTTGATGTTAGTATTGTTATTTTAAATTTTGTTTTTAATGTTTTCAGCTTTATAGTTTATTATTTCCTACTTTTTCCAAAAATAGGATTTTTCTTGTTGAGTTTTTTCTGTCTCAGTAATTTAGAAGGCACATAGTCTGTTTTTATTATGGTGTTTTTATTTATTTTTAGATATTTGGGTATTTCTTTGTTTCTGCCTTAAATTCTTAATATACCTAAAAGATAATTTTTATCACTTAGTGTGAAGTAGATTGATCTCTCTCACTTTTTCTCTTTGTGGTAAACAAAAGTTGCTTTGAAATGTGACTTTCATCCTGTTTTTAACCTCTGTTTCTTAATTTTTTTTATTAGTATAGTATATGTTTTTGATGTATGATAGATATATTCATTGTGGGATATTGGTGTATACATATACTGCATCTTGATTCTGTGTACTTCCCTTTTTCTTCTGTTTCTCCCTATCCTCAAATCCCCTTCCCATCTCTATAAAGGCTTTATCATATTTTAAAATTATATGTATATGCACACACTTACACTAGAGGCTGTCTGTGCTTATTATGTTTCATATTCAAGTTTCAGTATTATGTAACTTTATGATAATTTTGAAATCTAGATTATTCCTCTTTCTAGTCATTATGTTCACTTACACTTTTAATTATTTGCTGTACTGTTTATTTCAGGAACATTTTAGTGGATAAACCAAATGACCAGTCTTCAAGATGGTCTTCTGAGAGCAACTATCCACCCCAGGTAAGATTGTATGTAGCTTCTGATGTTACTTAGAATTCAGAATTAGGCACTTGTTCAACTGAATAGTGGAATCCATCAGTAGTTTATTCAGACTTTGCGATTATGAGGTAAGTTTTTTTTCTCTTGCTCTCTTTAAGTTTTGGAAGTGTTTTTAGTTCATAGGCAAATGCAGTATGGGATTTCGTGAGACAGACTTTTCCTTCCATTCGCTAAAAGGCTTACATTCTAATTCTTTTTTTCTAGATTAGTAATGATGCAAAACTTTGTTTTTCTTTTGTGGACTCTAGATTGAACCTAGGGGCTTGCCCTCACTGGGCACTACCACTGAACCACACCCTAATCCTAGAACTAATTTTTTTGATCCCTTGTGAGGAAACTGTTAACCAAGAAGAACTAGTTAAAACATAGGTGTTGATGTTCTGACCTGAGCAAAAATTATGACCTGTGTTCTATTATACTCAAGTCATTCTGTAAATGTTTAAGGAAATCTTAGTAATAATAATGCCTTTTGTGGAGGATTAACTTACTGTCATTTTTTATTTTATTAAAATAGTATGCCTAGATGGTGTTATGACCATGAGCTCAATTTCTGTTCCTGATAAATGGTGTCTGAATTTAAAAACAATCATTCTTACACTTAATATGCTTTCTGTATTAATGCTTATGTAGTAGGGTCACTTAATAATGTCCATATCCTTAAGGAAGTTAATGCTGTTATAGGTAGGCAAAATAAATGAGTAAGTAAAACCTTTTTATCCTAGTGTAATTAATGGCAACTTAGTCTCTATACTTTGCTTTTTATGTTGCATCCTTGGCTTGGATCACTTGGTATTTACATATTTTATTATATATCATGTGTCTAAAGGATATATATTCATATTTTATACTAAGAATAATAGCTTGTTTAATTCTCAATAGTTTTTAGAAGTAGAAAATAACCATAACCTTTTGAAGCCTCCTGTGAGCCTCCTGTGAGCCATATCTGTCTTTTGCTTAATATACTGATGTTATATTTAACTGTAATTCATTTTCCCCATTTGATTGTATTCTGCCATGTAAATATGCAAAACAAGGTTACCATGAGCTCTTCTCTTTGGCCTGCTCTCACCCTGAGAAGTGTACTGATCTTTGATCTTTGCTAATTTTATGTCTTAAAAAATATACAAAAATATGCTTATCTATTTTACTGTTGAGACACTTGAATTTTTGATGGATTTTTGCTGTTATAGGACAGGCTGGTATGAACATTTTTTTGGTATACATATGTGGAATTTTTTTATATATATATTGGAGTAGAATTGCTGAGTCATAGGTTGTGTATGTGTAGATTCAATTTTATTGTGTAATGCAAAACTTTTATAAAATAGCTATATAATTTATACTCATTACTAAGATTATCTGCAGGTTGTTGCATCACATTCTCATCACTTATATGACTGACTGTTAGATTTTTCTAGTCTGGTAGATATTACATTGTTCTGTTTCTGGTTTTTTTGTGGCCCGGGGTTTGAACTCACAACCTTGCGCCTGCCAGACAGGCACTTAAGCCACAGAGCCAAACTCCCGGCCCTAGTTTTTTTGAGGCAAGGTCACACTATGTAGCTCAGGCCAGCCTTGTGCTCCTGTTGTAGCCCAAGCCAGCCTTGAACTAACAATACTCCTTCTACCTCAGCCTCCTGTGCTGGTTAAAGGTGTGCGCCTCCACGCCCGGCTTGTTAATTTACTTTAGTTTCAATTTACTTTTTCCTGTTTATATTCAAGCTTCTTAGCATACGTCGATGGACTTAAAATTTTTAATCATTTTCATCTTGATTCACTTTATCAATTTAATTACACTATTCGCATTTTCATATGCCTTTTAGCTAGTTTTTATTTTATTTTATTTTATTTTATTTTATTTATTTATTTATTGGTACTGGGGATTGAACTCACAACCTCGCGCCTGCCAGGCAGGCGCTTATGCCATTGAGCTAAATCCCTGGCCCTATTTTTTGAGACAGGGTCTCACTATGCAGTTCAGGCTGGCCTTGAACTCACTTTGTAGCCCAGGATGGTCTCCAACTCACAAGGATCCTCCTGCCTTAGCCTCCCGAGTGCTGCGGTTAAAGGCGTGTGCCACCATGCCTGGCTCTAATTTTATTATTGATGAATTATCTTTGCTTTCTATTATGGAAATATACTAACTCCTCACTACGAAATTACCCTTTGGATTATTTTGAAGGAAGTAGAATTTAATGTTTTTATTTGTTTTTGTTTTTTTCATTCATTCAAAAATTCTCTAGTAAAGTATCCTTTAAGGCATCAAACTAGATATTGGGAATATAGCTGTGAATTAAAAATTGTCTTCTTGATGAGCCAAGAAAAACTGAATCATTTAACTTTTAATGTGTTAAGTCCTAGGGTAGAAGTAATCTAAAGTTTTTATGATTAAGGATTAATTTATTTTAGAAATGAGTAACACGTGATCCATTTTTCTTCACTGTAATTAAGACCTAAATACAACACGTGGCAAATCTCAGAGAACAACATTCTTGCCAGAAAAAAGTGTAACAGGAAGCAATTCTAATTTTTATTTCGTTTTATGAGAAACTGTCATGTTGGGTAGAATGGATATTGTTTGGTGTATAAATACATCAAAGGCATCTTGCATTCTTTGTGGTTGTCAGCTGTGATGCTTATTTTCCAACTCCTCTAAACACTCCTAAAAGGGTTCTATAAAAGAAATAATAGACATATACAAAAAGTTTATGAAAGCTACAACCCTAAAGTGTTTCATTCTTAGGATAAGGTTAAAACAGAAGAAATCCTTGCCTCTGGGGATAAAATCGGAAAGTTACATTGATACTAAATAGAAGGAAAATAAAAAAAAACTCATTTCTGAAAGGTGATAGCTATGTATTGTTCTTTGTTCACATTTAGTACTCAAATTCTTAATACTTGGGTATCCGTGAAACCTTTCCGTATCATTTTAAAGTGATTGTGAATATTGTTGTTAAGGTTCTCAGTAGAAACTGTCTATGAAGATGGTTACCTTCATCCCTCAAGTCTCCAAAAATCATTGTGAAGGGAAATAAGTACTACACATTCAAAGATAATCAAACAACCAGGAAACAAGACACTTCAGGAACTAGTAGAAATGTGCAAAAATTTTAGATACTGCAATTAAAAATATTAAAATATACTAGAATTAAAACTACTACTGATTGTATTTAGAGAGAAAAGACATTGGTAAGGAATAGGACATTACAAATGTGATATAACAGATTTTCAAAAGAAGCAAAGAAAAGTTCGGTACGTGAAAAATTAGTTTTTAAAAATTACTAGCATATGTTTGCAATACATAATGAATATATTCCTCATAGAGGATTGTTAGATAATATGTATATTGCATTTTGATCCTTGTTACTTCCCCTCCTGCATTCTTCCTCCATGCCTATATTCCCTTCCCATCTCCACAAACTCTGCTACCTGTTTTTGATCATCGTTCTTTTATTTTGCTCTTTAAATTACTTATACTTTGGGTTTCCCATGAGAAACCATGCGCTATTTAATGTGTGCCTGATGTATTTCACTTAGCATTATGAATTCAAGATGTATCCATTTTCCTGCAAATGACTCAAATTTATCTTTCTTTATGACTAAGTATTTTATTCAGTTGATTGATATATCTTTAGTTGTGCCAGTACCATGCTACTTTTATCACTTGCTTTGTAATATATAACCTGCAGTCCAGGATTGTGATGCCTCTTCCTTTGCTCTTGTTGCTCAGGAGTGCTTTGGCTATTCAGAGCCTTTTCTAGTTCCATATAAATTTTAAGATCTTTTTTTCTATGAAGAATGCTGCGGATATTCTGATGGGGATTGCATTAGATCTATATGTAATATTTAGTAATATGGCCGGTTTGACAATATTGATTCTGCCTATCCGGAAACAGGGGATGCCTTTCCATTTTATGATGTTCTCTTCAGTTTCTCTTTTCAGAATTCTGTAGTTTTTGTTACAGAGGTCTTTCACTGCCTTGGTTAGGTTAATTAGTAGGTACTTATTTTTTTTATGCTATTGTGAATGGAATTGTTTTCCTGATTTCTTTCCTGACAGATTCATTGTTAGTATACAGCAATGCTATTGATTTTTGTGTGCTGATTTTGTATCCTTATACTTTACTGAATTTATTAGTTCTTAAAGACTTTTGGTAGAATTTTTGGGTGTTCAATGAAAAGGATCATTGTATCTGTAAATAAGGCTAGTTTGACTTCTTCCTTTCCTATGCTTCTCCTTTTTATTTCTCTCTTGCCTGATTGCTGTGACTAGGGTTTCTAGTAATATATTGAACAGAGGTTGTGAGAGTGGACACCCTTGTCTTTTTTCTGATTTAAGAGGACATACTCTCAATTTTTCCCAATTTAGTGTGATATTGGGAGTGGGTTTGTCATAAATGGCATTTATCAACTTGAAATATGATCCTTCCATACCTGTTTTTTCATCATGCAATATTAGCACATATATCAATATGATTTTAATTTTGCCAAAGAGTATTTTTTCTGCGTCATTTGAAATAACCACGTGATTTTTGTTTCTATTTATGTGATGTATTATGTTTATTGATTTATGTATATTGAACCATCCTTATATCCCAGGGACAAAGCCAGCTTGGTCATGTTGTATGTTGTGTTTTAATGATTTGTTGCGTTCTTTTTGCCAGTATTGTGTTGAGAATTTTTACACCTATGTTCATTAAGATTGCCTGTAGGCTTTCTTTCCTTTCTTTCTTTTTTCTTTTTTTTTTTTTCTTAAAGTCCTTATCTGGTTCTGTTACCAGAGTAGTGTTAGCTTCAAAGAGTGAAATTTGGCAGTACTTCTTATCTTACTGGGATTAGCTCCTTCCTAAAATTCTGGTATAATTTTGCTGTGAATTCCTCAGGTCCTTGCTTAGTTGGTTGGATTTTTGTTACTGTTTTCATTGCATTATCTCTTATGGAGTATTCAGTGTTTTTTTTTTTTTTTAATCTTTGTTCAGTTTTGGTCATTTGTATGTATCTGGTATTTCTTCAAGGTTCTCCAGTTTATTGTAGTGTTGGTTTTTTAAATCCTCTGGATATCATTGGTATCTTGTGGTATCATCTATTTCATTTCTAGTTGTCTTGATACGAGTGTTTTCTTTTAGTAAGTTTATCTAAGGGTTTATTAATTTTGTTTATCCTTTGAAAGATTTGATTTGATTCATGGATATTTTCTTATCATTTTTTGTATCGATTTTATTTCCACTCAGACCTTTATCATTTCATTCATTCTACTAATTTTGGGTTTGGATTGTTGTTGTTTTTCTGGGACCTTGAGATAAATCGTGTTGTAGTCAGGGGTTGCAGGGAGAACAACTGCGTACAGGACACAGAATTTGTAGTACTATTTTATGATGGTCACCCAAAGTTAAACACAAGAAAGTGCAGGAAAATCTGTCCACAACACTAAAGACCCAGGATATTCAGGCAAGGGCCACGATCCCACAGCAATGTCCTGCATGAGTCCAGCTAAAGAGCCAAAATGCATGATAATGCCTCCCACAAATCCAACTGGAAATCTAAGAGCCCACGATAAGGACTCACGCCAGTCTATTTTATGGTTCTGTGCTGGGAAGGCCAAAGGTCAGAGGTGGAACTAGAAAGTCTGTGCCAGTGGGGTGAAGGAACTGTGCAGCGGGTTGAGAGTTCTACATGGGATGCAAGAAGTCACGCTCAAAATAAGGAGCGGGGGCTGCCCTGAGGAGTACCACAGCCATCCTCATCAGCAACAAGGTCCCAAGCTCCTCCGACGATGAGAACAGTTGAGTACAGGTCAGGAAGCCCAGCGTGACAAGCTCCTCCAGCACACATCTTCCCCTCCGGAGCCTGGAAATGATGCACAATGTGAGGAGCAGAGCTCCCCCAAGGTGAACCACAGCCACTTATTGATGAGGTCCTGAGCTCCTCTGATGATAATGGCTGAATCCGTATTGAGGAAGCCAGGAAGCACCTCTGGGAGATTCATTGGCTTGAAACAGCAACTCTTGAAAGAACCCACAATGACTCAGTCTTCTTCTCCACGTCTCTATGCTGGCAACTTTCTTCAGGTGAACCATCTATTATCAGCACCATGCTGATGTAATTCAGCTGGTGTTAAGTTGACCACCAGTTTTTAATCCATAACACATCATTAGGTTATTTGTGATCACTTTTTTCTTTTAATGTGTACCTTCACAGCTATAAATTTCTTTTAGGGATAGGTTTTAGTGATGTTATGTTTCCACTCATTTGATTCTAGAAATTAAAAATTGTTTTCCCAAATTTCTTCTGTGATCAGTTGTTTATTCAGTGTCTTATGTAGGGTCCATGTGTTTGAGTAGTTTCTGTGGTTTCTTTTGCTATTGATTTCTTGTTTCATTCTGCTGTGGTCTTATAATGTGCAGGGGGTTATTTCATTTTTTTTTTATTTAAGCATTCTTTATGGCCTAAAATATGGTTGGTTTTGGAAAAAGTTATGTGCTGCTGGAAAAAAAATGTATTCTGTTATCATTGGATGAAACATTATGCATCTGTTAGGTCCATTTGTTCAGTGGTGTCGTGTAAGTCTAATATTTCTTTGTTGCTTTTGTGTGTTTATGATCTTTCTATTTGTGGGAGTAGGGTATTGAAGTCTCCTGCAGTGATTGTATTAGTGTTTATCTTTCTATGTCCAGTAGTTTCCGTTTTCTGAATTTGGGCTCCCTAACATTCAGTGCATATGCACTTAAAATTGTGATTTCTTCCTGATGAATTGTTTCCTTTACCATTATGTAGTGGCATTTTGTCTCTTCTGATCAGTTTTGGCTTGAAATCTGCTGTGTCTGAAAATGAGATATCTACTACTCCTTTCTTTTGGGCTCCAGTTGCATGGAATCTTGTTTTCCATCCTTTCACTGTTTGTTTCCTTTTGGATGAGATGTGTCTCCTGCAGGCAATGTATAGTTGGGCTTTATTTTTTTTGATCCAATTGACCACATTCTGTCTTTTTTCCTTGAGGTAATAATTTCATCCTTCTCCCTCATCAAACATATTTTATAGGAGTTGCCAATATTGCCATGGAAAATATATCTGTCAAGATGACTGCTAAAAACACTAGAGTTGAGTAAAATGCACAGATACTTACAGATTCTTGACAGTTGCTTTTTTGAAAGATTAAATTAAGTTTCTTCCTAAGTAGTTTACATGAAAGTATAATAATAAGTACTATTCTTTGTGTTAGGGACCAGAGAGGGCAGTTGAAGTTGATTAAGAAGCAACAAGCATTCTGTTTTTTTGTAACCTAAGAAGGTCAAAGAAACCTTAGTGGTTATTTAATGTGTGTGTGTGTGTGTGTGTATACACTGTATGTTTTAGCTATTATAGTACACTTAGGTTATTGCTTCTGTTTCACAAACCATGACAAGAATGTTATGAAGAATGAACTACATGCAAAGCGAGGTGAAACTATGAGAAAATATATGCATTTCAGTATAATTTATTTTGTCCATGTTTGTTAAAGGACCATTGTACAAATTATGTAATACACTTTTCTTAATGTTATTTTTGCAGTACTGTGGATTGAACCTAGGCCTTCACATTTGCTAATTAAGCACTCCACTACTTGGTTAATCCCCAGTCTGTCTGTCCATCTATCCATCCATCCATTTATTTATTTATTTATTTTAATTTCGAAAACAGGCTCTTGCTCAGTTGCCCCAGGTGACATCGAACTTGTAATTCCCTTGCCTCACCTCTCAAGTAATTGGTATGTGCACTAGATTAATACAGTTTTAAGTGATATAATTTGCATACAGTAAAATTTATGCCCTAAGTGTATACCCATTTCCAATTTTAAAAATGTACATACCAATATAATTCATACCTCCCTGAAGATATAAAATACTTCCATTACTCCAGAAAGGTCAAAGAATCCCTAGTTCTCCTATCCTGTACCCAGAGGCAGCCATTGTTCAGGTTTCTTTTGCCATTAGTTCAAAAGTTTGATATAAATGGAGTTGGGGGTGGCGGGATGGAAAAGCGGGGTAGGGGGAATGATCCCCCTCCCACTTTTCACCCTTAGTATGTTTTTTACTATTTATCCATGTTGTCATGTGCATTACTATTTTATTTCTTTACATTACATGATACTATCACTTTGTATACATGTACCACAATTGTATTCTTCTATTTAGGGATTTTGGTGGTTTTGATCGATTATGCATAAAGCTTTTACGGGCTTTCTTATGTAAGATTTAAAAAATAATTATTTTCATTTATTTTGGGTAAATATCTAAAATTAGAATTACTATATTATAAGGTAGGAATATATTTTATGTGAAATTGTCAGACTTGTCACTTCACAGCCTCACTAACATTTGATATTGACACACTTTAATTTTAGTAATTATTGATATGAAGTGGTTTTAATTTGTAAATCTGATGACTGATAATACTGAGTGTTTTTTCCATTTGGTTATTAAATGTTCATTTAGCTTTTAATGAATTTTTTACCCATCAATGTGTGAGGTTCTTTTTGATTAGTATTGAATTGTATGTAGGAGTTGTTTATATCTCTTCCTGATATAAGTCCTGCTTCAGCTAGGTACTGCAGATATTTTCTGTTTGTGTCTTACCTATGTCTGTTATTGTTTTTAAAAGTTATTGAAATGTAATTGACATACATTTTTGGTATACAATTAAGTAAGTTTTGACATAAATATATGTCCTTGAAAATACCCACACTCGTAATACTAAAAATATCTGTTAACTCCAAAAGTTTGTCCTAATTCCATTTTAATCCCTTCCACCTACCTCCATCCCTGTCTCTAGGCAACCACTGGTCAGTGTTCTTTAGCTGCAAATTGCATTTCCTAGTTTGTATAGTTTTCATTTTCTGGGGTATTATATAAATAGAGCAATACAGTATTTTTTATTTGATTTGTTTCACTTAAAATTATTGAGATTCATTCCTGGTATAGTTTGTATCAATAATGCATCCTTTTTTTTAATACTGCCATTTATATTGCTTAATTCTGCTGTGAATATCTCATAGTTTGTTCATCTTTGTATGTGTTGATGGGCATTGGATGTTTTCTAGTTTTGGGCTATAATAAAAATAAAGACATATTGATAATGATGCACATGTCTTTGTGGTCTTAATTTGAATTTTTTAAATTACTATCAATGAACTGGGCACGGTGGTGCACGCCTTTAATCCCAACACTCAGAAGGCTGAGGCAGAAGCATCATTATAAGTTCAAGACCAGCCTGGGCTACGGAGGGAATTCAAGGCCAGCCTGAACTGCATAGTGAGACCCTATCTCAAAAAGTTCGATCCCCGGTACCAATAAAATAAATAAAATTACTAACAATGATTATCTTTTCTTATGCTTGTTTACCTTCTTAAATGTTCTTTGGTAAAATGTCTTTTTTTTTTTTTTTTTTTATACCAGGGATCAAACTCTCAACCTCATGCCTGCTAGGCAGGCGCTTAAGCCAGTGAGCCAAACTCCCAGCCCTGCTTTCTTAAGGCAGGGTCGCAGTATGTAGTTCAGGCCGGCCTTGCTCACGTTGTAGCCCAGACTGACCTCGGACTCACAGCGCTCCACCTACCTCAGCCTCCCAAGTGCTGGGATTTAAGGCTTGCACCACCATGCCCGGCTTGGTGAAATGTCTTTTTAAATGGTTTGTTAGTTTTTAAATTTGTTGTTTACTTATTGTTGAGTTTTGAGAGTTTTTATATATACTTGTCCTTTATCAGATGTATGGTTTACAATTACCTTTACTGCCCTCAGAAAAGAGTTCACATTTCTTAATATGGTCACAGGTTTTAGTTCTTTCCAGCAGGCAGTGCAGTCTGTTCCCCTGTGTCATGAATCTTAGCTGCCTTGTAACTTACTTTGACCAACAGAAAATTCAGTTACAATTTCTTAGCAAGGTCTATTGGAACTCTGAGACAACTATGGTGTGAGGAGCCCATCTAACCTTGAGAATGAAAGCTGGCTAGGAGAGGCCCAATCCCATTTAGGGGCCAGCCTCCTCTTAACCCAATTAGACCCAGTTTGCCAGCAGCCCACCAGCTGAATACAGCTACATGGGTGAGTCTCAGTACATAGAGATACCAGTACAAGAACTGCCTAGTGAACCCACAAAATCATGAGAAATCAAAAATCACTATCGTTTTTAAGATACCAGGGTTGATTTATACACAGCCTCAGACATTCATAGGTACACAGTCTGGACTTGACTATTTTCATTTTTTATTCTTCCTGTCTGCCAGTCCTTCTCTTCAGGGTAAATAATATTGATAGCTAGCTTGTTACTCAAATCAGAAACTAAATCATCAACCATGCTATACCTTCCTCTCCCCTTTCTACATCCAGTCATCCATCCTACCAATTATTTCTCCAATATTATGTTGAAACTGTTTAGTTGTCACCAGCTCCACACCATTCCAGTCCAAATTTCCTTCATCTTATTTATCTGAATTATCATAACAACATCATAACTGTTTCCAGTCCATTGTCCACAAAGCAGACTGTGTATATTTGTGTATGTTGTCAGATTGTGACTTTCTGTTACGCCTAAATAGATCCCAATGCACTTACAATTTGAAACCCACATAATAGCACACATTAAGTGATCTGGTGGCTACCCACGTCTTCATTCTTAGCACATACCATTTTCTGCCTTGCTTACTAGGCTGCCCTTAACCCTAGCGTTTTAGTGGGACCTTGAACTCATTTTCATAAGCCTTCATTACTTTTTTGCCTGAGCTAATTCCGTATAGCGAATTGAATATTTTACCTCCCCCACTCTACCCAAAGAAATAATGATGTATGAGCCTGTAAGAATATGACCTTGTTTGATTTGTTTAGCAGATATAATTAAGGTGAAGATCTCTAATTGAGATCATCCTTGATTAGGGTGGGCCCTAAATCCAATGGGAATTGTCTTTATTATACAAAGAAAAGGAGAAGACACAAGACACAGGGAAGAAAGCAGTGAAGGTGCAGGCAGAGATTGAAGTTAGGCTAGCATGAGTCAGGAAACATCAGGAGCATCAGATACTGATAAAGACCAAGAAGGACCCTTCCCTAGATCCTTTGAAGGGTACATGATACTGCTGACACTGCAATTTCAGAGTGGTATGAAATTATTCTTTCTTTAAATTGAGTGTACAATTAACTATTGAAAAATGTATAATTCAGTGCCATCTAGTATGTTTATAGAATTGTCCAACTATCATCTCTCTCTAGCTCCCAAATGTTTTTGTCACCCAGATGGAAACCTTGTACTCAAGGACTAGTCTGCCTTTTTTTTATTTTTTTTTTTTTTTATTTTTTTTGAGACGGGGTCAGGCTATGTAGTTCAAGCTGGCCGTTTGATTACTATGTAACCTGGGCTGACCTCCTGCCTCATCCTTCTCAGTGCTGGGATTATAGGCATGTGCCACTATGCCTGGCTCTCCTTTGCCTCTTAACCCGCATTTTGGCAACTATCAGTCTACTTTTTGTGTTTAGTCTTTACTTACTGATATGTGTTGAATCATACAATATGTGACTTTTTAATGTTATCTTTTCCTTAGCAAGGTTTTGAGGTTAATTCATATTGTAGCACATACCAGTAATTATTCTTTTTTGTGGCTGTATGATACTGTATTGTATAGAGGTACTGCATTTTTTGCCATTTATCATTGTATGGACATTTGAGTTGTTTCTATCGTTAGGGTGTTGTGAATAATACTTTTCTGTACATGCATGTTCAAGTGCTTATTCCAGTAAGTGCTTTTCACTTCATTCAACTGTGTACTTGTTGGTTGTTTAGTAATTTTGTTTAATATTTTTAAGGAACCTTCAAACTATTTTCCATGGTGTTTGTACCATTTTACATTCCTACCAGCAATATATAAGAATTTCACTTTTCTATATCTTTGTAAATTCTGATTTCTTTACGTGGTGGGTTGTGCATCCCTGCCTCTTTCCCTCCCTCCTTTCCTTGCTTCCTATCTTAATCTTAGAGGGTATGAAGTGGCATTTCATTGTGGCTTTGATTTGGATTCCCATTATGACTAATGATGTTAAGCAGATGTACCTGTTGGCCATTTATTTATTTTCATTGGAGAAAGACCTATTTAGGTTCTTTGCCTACCTTGAAAAATTGTCTTGTCTTTTTGTTAAATTTTTATTTAAAAGTTATTTATGTATTCTGTAGTTCAATCAAATATGTGATTTGCCAATTTTCTATTCTGTAGATTGTCTTTTCACTTTCTTGACAGTGTCCTTGATAGCAGACTTTTAATTTTTTTTTCAAGTACTGGAAATTGAAACTAGGGCCTTTACATCCCATCCCTTTTTGAAATTTTTTGAGAAGGTTCTTGCCAAGTTGTCCAGACTGGGTTTCAGCTTGTGTTCCTCTGGTCTCAGTGTCCCAGAATGCTGGGATTATAGGGATGTGCAGCCCTATCCATCTCACAAGCTTTCATTTTGATGAAGTCAAATTTTTATACTTCTTGTTTGTACTTTTGTATGATGTCTAAGAATTCATTGTCAAATCCAAAGTCATGAATATTTATACTTCTGCTTTAGATTTCTTTAAAGATTTTGAAAAGGTTAGCATTAACTTTTAGGTATTTGATCATAAATGATCAATTTTGGATCAATTTTGATCTATTTTGAGTTCATTTATTTTTTGTTGTTGTTTTGTTTTTGTTTTTGTCTTTGTCTTTTGAAACAGGGTTTCACTATGCAGTTCAGGCTGGCCTTACACTCACCTTGTAGCCCAGGCTGATCTCGAACTCTGCAATCCTCCTGTCTCAACTTCCATAGTGCTGGGATTACAGATGTGCACCACCATACCCAGCTTGAGTTAATTTTTGTGTACAGTAAATGTAGGCCTACCAACTTCATTTTTTAAATTGTTATCAACTTTATTTGTTATTATCAAAGCATAAAGTCTCTCCAACAAAACATCTGATTTGTTTTTTTGAATAACTTTTTTCACACGTATTCAATCAGTGGTAATTTCCCTCAATTTCTACAATTGAGAAGAATTGTAGATATTTTTTCCTATCTAACTGATCCTGTTGTGCTGGCCAGTAGTAATAGATTTGGGTTTTTTAACTTGTAAAATTGGTAGAGTTGGTTGTAACTCTCCAAACTTGTTTCAGGTTTCAAATTTTATCACTGATTTGAATCATTGATTTAGATAATGAAATCCACAGGCATATGCAATTGTGATTTTTGCATTTTACTCTTTAGCTGGTTATTCATAGTGTGGTTGTATCTTCTACTCAGTACTATTTCTTGATTACAAGTTACCTCACTAGTTCATTTTTTCTTTCCTACCTACAGTGTTAAGGATAATGTAACTTCTAGGCCCTACTAGTGTGAAAAAGTGGTGATGGAATGGTAGCTTTTATAAAGCTGTTGTATACTGTTCTTTAGCTTAAAAAACAAACTTACCAGTACAGGTTGAACCCTATTCATTTTTCTTTTAATGTTAAAACTTCAATTTTAAAGTTACCTGTTTGTCTGAAAAAGAGAATATAATTTCATTGTTTCTTTTTTTAGTACTTGATTCTAAAACTTGAAAGGCCTGCTATAGTTCAGAATATCACATTTGGGAAATATGAGAAAACACATGTCTGCAATTTGAAGAAATTCAAAGTCTTTGGTGGAATGAATGAAGAAAATATGACAGAGCTGTTGTCTAGGTGAGTAATGTTGTAGGGAAGAAAGCATTTTCAAGCAAACTGTAGTCTTAGTTTCTTTATAGGTACATCTATAAGAATGTTCTCCTATTTTGCGCCTTGTTCTTTATTTTAACTATGTGGCTTGTGTTGGCTTTTTTATTTT
The DNA here is from genome assembly GCA_004363535.1 of Dasyprocta punctata. Taxonomy (NCBI): domain Eukaryota; kingdom Metazoa; phylum Chordata; class Mammalia; order Rodentia; family Dasyproctidae; genus Dasyprocta; species Dasyprocta punctata. The sequence goes on along the minus strand of RJWM01001348.1, from coordinate 18,196 downwards.
TAACCTCCAGATACTAGCAAATATTGCTAACAGTGAAGAAAGATTCCATTTTTCCCTTTCTGTTGCAGTCATAATTTTGAACTGTGACTTCTTTTTTAACTGTGACTAACTTTGAGACACTTTCAGCTTTAATCAAACTCTGCTGTAGAGGAGGGCAGAGGTTGGGAAGAGGAAAAAAAATCCTTTTTGTAAACATATAGACCCTGTTCTAAACATTGATAAGCATAATCATAACAAGTTGGAGACCAACAGGACGGTTCTGTGAATGAAAAATGTGTGTGATTATATCTAGCACAATGCCTGCCTCTTGAAAAGGGCTCAGTAAGTTTGAGTTTTAAAACATAGGGCACCAGGTGTGTTAAATTGTTCCTCAGAAATGAGATATCAGAGAGTCAGTGGAAAGGACAAATAAAGCTATGGAGGTGTAGAATTTATCTATGACACGTTATGTCCACTAATGCCATACTTTATGTAAGCAAATAATACTGCTGTATTTGATTTGCGTTGCAAAAGTACTTCAGGATGTTAAAGCAACCTAAAAAGAAAGTGATTCTTCTGTTAACATTTGTGTCAGTTCTATTTGATTAAATAGAGAGATAATATGGATTAATTTTTGTTTAAGAGAAAGTAAATGATTTTAAAACTACAGAATAAGACTGAAAAGTTTTTGAATTGTAAAAGGAATATTGATGTCTCATTGAACTTAATTCCTTGATAAATTATAGTATTTAGCTTTAAGTCATCAGATAATGAGAGTAAATTTATTTTTTAATTTCTTCATATGACTTAGAAATTTTATATCACACTCAGCAATATGTTAAAGACTATAGGCTCTATTACACATAGCCACATTTGTAAACACTCAGTGTTTTTCATTAGCCCTCATGTAATGCATTTGTGTTGCAGTTGATTTAAATGTACAAATTTTGGTCTATATTCCCATGTTCAACTACTTGTTTATGCTATCTTGATCAAATATTATGAATATTGGCTTGAGTTTAAAGTCTTGAGTATGCCATTCTGTGTTGAGTATGTTGCTAAATTATAAAACCAAATTTGATAACCTTATTTTTTTCCTCACAGTGGTTTAAAGAATGATTATAACAAAGAAACATTCACCTTGAAGCATAAAATTGATGAACAGATGTTCCCTTGTCGATTCATTAAGATAGGTAAGATTTTAGAAACAAATTATTTATGCCATTGGCCCACAAACTACATATGGTTTGTGGACCAAATCTTTCAGGCCTTCTATATTTTTAAATAAAATTTTATAGGAGACTGCTACCCTGGTCAGTTCACGTTTTGTCTGTATCTGCTTTTGTCCCAACATAGAGGCAGATAGAAGAAAACCATACAGAAGGCCGGGGATTTAGCTTAGCGGCATATGCACCTGCCTGGCAAGCGTGAGGTTGTGAGTTCAATCCCCCGGTACCAAAAAAAAAAAAATCATGTAGCCCGTAAAGCCCAAAAGGTTACTGTTTGACCTTTTATATAAAAAGATCTGTGACCCTTAATTTATAACTCCATTACTGAGTAAGTGTTAGTAATTTCAAGTGGAACTTCTAATTGTTTTCTCATTTGAAGTCTAAGGAGTTTTTATGAGATAAACTGCTTTGATTCCCTTGTTTTATAGATTTATCAGTTATTCTATTATGACATTCTAAAACCAAATATAATAGAATTCCTTAAGGCAGTCTATATAGTAAATTTCTGTTTTGTTATTTTGTATTTCATTTTTTGTTAGTGGTCAAACCCATTACACTGATTTTTTTGCCTACTAATATGTTGCAAAGCACTGTTTGAAAAATACTGCTTTAAGACATACATTTATTTAGATAGTATTTTAGTTTAAGAAAGTATTTATTTTAGGTTATTTTTATTTCCTTTTGGTTTTATTATTTAGAAGGTAGGAAAGTTGAGGACTTGAATCTTTCTTTACATCTCTGTTGTACACTTTTGAAAATACTATATTAAAATGAGTCACATTTAACAAAGAATGATAATAAAATCCAGAATCCTGCAATATAGTCATTGTGTGTTATTCTACTAAGAGTAAGCCTGTTAATTTCATTGAGGCAGAACAATTATGTGTGATTCTAATATACTACTCATAATGGAAAATATTACGTCTACTCAAGTCCCAGCAAAACATTCAGTGTATTAACTGTTGTTATCCTCTAATTATTTTGTTATGAATTTTAGTTTTTCATGGAAGAGGAGTGCTTTTTGTATTTTCTTTATTCATATCTGCATATACAGTATTACTTAAAAATTTTAAGAATTCCTTTTATTAAAATCTATAGAGCACTTGTGTCTTAGTAAGATTTTTTCTGATAACCTATGGTCCAACTGAAATATTGAAAAGAACGAAAAGAACATTTGAGGCATTAAAGACTATTGAGGGAAAACTATTTTTAGATTAGTTGGATATTTAATGCATCATTTTTCTTTTGTAACTATTGTTTCTGTTATGATAACTAATTGTAAAGAATAACTTATATTCTGTTCTTGTAATAATTTAATTTAAAGATTTTTAAAAATTAATTATTGGTTGTTCCTTCTTTTGTACTACTAAATAATTCTTTCATCAGTGTTTAGACTCCAAAATTCCTAAAGGCTATTGCATAGGTTTATCATTTTTGTGATCTTATATTTGAAATCTACAGACAGTAGAACCCTTTCTTCCCTTCTCTATCAGCCTTTTTTTTTAAGATAGTAAAATCCAACAAAACAAAACAGAACAAAGCCAATCAAAACAATGCAGCAAAATTGGTACAGAACTTCAAAGCAGGATAGTAGGAAAACAGCAATAGCTACCATAGCATATCTTGTTATCTTCACAGTAGTTGTCCATTCCATCAGGTATAGCAAAATCAAACCAAAAACGAAACAGAATAAAACCAATTAAAACAGTGTATTGAATAAAGCAAAACAATCAGAGCAAAGCAAAACCGTGAGAACAATATTGGACTTCAAAGACAATATAGAAGGAAATCCCCCATATTTGCTATATTGAATACTGTCATCCTCCCAAGAGATGCTCAGACCACCGGCCCCAGGCCAAAAAAAGGAATCAAACAATATAAGCATTTAGTTGCTCTATGTGCCTTAGTTGCTATCAACTCAGTCTGTCCTCTGAACCAGCTGGTTGCTTATGGGGGATGGAGTGGAGGGGGACACATAGTATTTGATTCTCAGCCCATGCACTGGTAGGCTCATGGGAGGCGCTGACTTTTCTCTCCCTGGAACTTGTGCAGCTTACCAGAAAGGCTGGCTAGTTGATTTCTTGGTGGCTCTTCCCAGTCCCAGCATGGCCAATTCTCAGGAGGCGCTGGCTTTTCCCTCCCTGGAACCCGTGCAGCTTGTGTGGCAGCCTTTTTTCTTTTCTTTTTCCTCTTTTTTGCCGTGTAATTGGGTATGTGCACTTTTCCCCCAGCTTTATTAATATAAATGATAAATAATTTTATGTATTTATGGTGTACAGTATGTTTCAACGTGCATATTGTGAAGCGATTAAATCAAACTAACATTCATATTACCTCATATACCATATATATGTGTGTGTTAAAAACTTGTAAGATCTACGCTCAGCAGTTTTCAGGTACTCAGTACATTATTACAGTCACCATTTTGTACAGTAGATCTCTAGAAATTATTTCTCTTGTTTAACTGAATCTTTGTACCTGTAGAACACTTATTTCCTGATTCCCACAATTAACCTTCTTATTATAGGGGATATCTTTTATTTGACCCACATTAGTTTTATGGTATTTAAATACAATATTAATTGGAATTTTTTTTAAAAAAATGAACATTAGCTCATTTGGTGCTCAGAATATTTAGGTAGTTTCATATTTCTTGTCAGTTAAAAGATGTGAATACTGGTTTGTAGTGCATTTGGTTCCCAACATTTTTTCTGTAAGTTTTCATTGAAATTAATGTAAGGAAATCGTGAAACTAAGACTATATATTAGTATTTTGGTTTATCACCATATTTTCTTAAAAACTCATTCTGATAAAAGATTTGTGTGATCTATAGCTCTTTTGGTGAACTATGTTTTAGCAGAGATTTAGCTGGTTGGGATAAATAGTTAGAATTTGTCTTTAAAGTTTTTGGTTACTTCACATTTATGTTCTACAGTGATACAGTTTAGAAGAACCTGATTTACTCAAACAAGTTATCTTTACATAACACAATTAATATGTATAGTTAGTTTTCAGTTATTCATGTTAAAGGAAGGAAACAGAAGGAAGACTAAGTCAATAACAGATTGTCTCCAAATCATGCAGTGACATTATAATTTTCATTTAAATGAACATATTTTATTCATTAGGTTTGCATAAACTAGATTCGAGTAAGTTTGATCACAAATTGTTAACATGGCAAGAAATCCCAGTTTTGCCATGTGGCAGGGGGTTTCCAAATAATTGTAGATACTTAATATGTGATATTTAGAATATTAATATTTAGATAACTTTCTTATTTTTCTGTTAAAATTGGTATAATTGGCTGCTTTCCTTCTGGTAAATTTTATATTCCTTTTTAAAGTTATCTTTTGAATAATAAAATGATAGGGTAGGTAGTTATATTGGACATTTTCTTTCTTTTGATACCGGCAATTGAGCTCATGACCTCACACTTGCCAGGCAGGCTCTTTTGCCACTGAGCTAAACCCCCGACCCCATATTGGACGTTTTCTTGAGTCCTGTTCTGATTTTTGAAGTAGTTATTGAATTTTAAGATCCTGCCAGGGATTTAGCTCAGTGGTGTAAATGCCTGGCTGGGAGGCGTGAGGTTGTGAGTTCAATCCCCAGTACCAAAATAAATAAATAAATAAATAAATAAATTTTAAGATCCCATTTATGAAGGAAATGATTATACTTTGATTGTCTTATGCATTTTTTATTTTAAAGGGAATAAAACAATAATAAAACAGTGAAACAGTGATAAGACCGTAATAAATCCACAATAGTTACTATATTTCATATTGTTAACATCTAAGCAGTTGCTCAGACTGCTGACTTTAGGCTTGCAAAGTCAATCAAGTAATGCAAATGTTAGGTTGTTTCTTTACTTCAGTTATCATCTCAGCCTGTGTTCTTCCCAATCAGCCTAGTTGCCTAATGGTGGGGTGGAGGGGTGGGATTCTTCACTTCCAGTCTTGTGCATTTTTTGTACACCTTCTTGCACATAGTGTTTTAGGCACTGTACAGAAGAATATGGATGGGTATGATTTGGACCGTGATGTCATTTCAGCAATCATTTATTTAGAATTTTTGTATTTATACTGTTTTTGATAGTTTTGTAAGGACTTTCACATGGAGTATCTAACAACAGATGGAAATCTTTCCTTTTTTTAGTGAAGAAACAGGGCAGAAGTTGTATCAGTTAGCTAGCACGTGATGGTCAAGACACTTAGTATATGCATAATATTGTTTGTACTGCTTTTGAGTAACTTACGATAGATACCATTTATGAAACACCTAACAGTGACATAGTTGTTGTTGTACTCACTTTACAGGTTAGGAATCTGAAGTTTTGAGGTTAAGTGTTTTGGCTAAAACCATACAAGTACTAAAATGTAGTGACTGGATATAGACTCAAGTCTGTTTACTTCCAAAGGTCAAGTTCACTTACCATGCGATGTATGTATTATTTCCTCAGGGTGATTGTGAAATCCTTGGAGAGAGTAGCCATCTTCTGTTTCCTTATGCAAACTGCTTTCCTCAGTGTAGACATTTCTGTATGTACTTTCTTAGTTTTTGAATTATATAAGAATTTCAGGGCATAAATCAGTGGCTTTGTGAATTTGCTGAGGAAAAAGTTGCATTTTTTTCTAACTGTTCCCTAATATTTGGCATTTCTTTCAGTTATGAATAGTAACTCATAATAGTAGTTGTAGTGCCTGTGACTTGTCAAAGATTAGAAGTTAAAAATAAAAGTTGGAAGTTTTTTCTATCATGTTAGTGTTGCAAATTTTATCACAAAAAATTATGAAATTATGGTTAAGTATTAGACCTGCCACTAGATCTTGTTATTTAATGTTAATAGAAGCATATTAATTTCTTATAATTTTTATCTTATAATGGTATTTTAATATAATTAATGTACTCTGCAGTTCTGCATGTTTCACTTTATACATTTAAAACTAAGGGTGTTGTGTCATAGGTTTTACCAAGTGGTATAAAGGGATCATGACACAAGGCAAAGAGTTCTTACTGGAGTACTGTTTTTGATGGAACTTAGTGTGAAAGTGGAAAGGAAGAATCTTGGCTTCAGGTAAGGGATAGAAGGATAGGGAAAATTTAGTAAAGGAGGAACACTATTAATTGAGGTGCTGGATTCTAAAAATAAGTTAAAAGTTGGGAAGGAGAACCTCAGAGGGAGATAGGATCAGAGGAGGAGGAAGGAAACTTAAAGTGGTAGGTATGGGGTAAGAGTATTGGTTGCCAGTGACTGGAAGAATTTAAATCTTCATTCATACCATGGTAATAGCTAAATGAGGAAATTGGCAAGAAAGCCAAAGATACTAAGAGAGTCGTGGAAGGATTCTAGCAGGAGTCTTGGTTTTTGTTAGTTGGGGAGACAGTGGACTTCTGTAACGTTGTCACTTGAAGTCCACGTTGTCATGGGGGCTTCAGAGAGGCTCAGACTGGATGTGACATGTATTTTGCGTCTCAGGATTATGGAAGTTTAGGATGGGTCCTACATCTGGAAGGTATCTGGGTTCTGCATGGGCGTGTATGGCTTTTTGTGAGATTGTGTGGGAAGGTGATATTTAAAAAATATATTATTAAAAGGAAAATTAAGCATACTAATAATAAGGCTAGCACTTATTGAGCGCTTAGTGTATGCTAGTTAGCTTGCTAAATTCGTTGTATACTTATTAATTCCATAGTGGAATTGATACTTCTTCAGAGTGGTTAATCTTGAATTTTTAGGATCTTCTTGAACCTGATCTTAAAATGACAGGCATCTTGAAACATCTGTTTTAGTGTCTACAAAAGAGCTCCTAAGTGGTATCGTTAAAGCACATTGAATATGCCAGCTTTGCCTCAATTAAGAGTAGAAAAAGTGTTAAGTCTGCTATCCTTGTGAGCTGTATGTATCCCATTTTATGAAAAGGATGCATGGTTTTTGAGTATGTCTTATGCCTGATTGGTCTTTTGGGAGGACTTGTGGTTAAACTGTAGAAACTTCTACTCTTGAGATATATATTAGGAGTTTTTTATTCTTTTATTTAACGTGAGAGCAGAGGCACATTTTATGAGGGGATAAATAATGTGTCTTCAGAGCCCTCAGTTCACATTTAGATTTCTTATGACTCATATACACATTATTAAAGTTGATAAAACTGTTGGTAAGTTGAAATGAGGAAACATCATCTTGTCATTTTGTACAAATTCCTTTAATCTGTTAATAACTAATTATATGTTCATTTATCTGTAATATAAGATGCCCTTCATTAGATAACTTGGTAATTTGCCTTCTTCTCATATATTCTTTCAAATGTATTAAAAAGTAGAACAAATTTTATTCAGAAATATTTCTGTTGAGCCACTGAGTGTACAGAGTAAATCTCATCAGAATAAAATTGTTTAACTGTTCTAATAAATGTATATTTTACTGGGACTTAATAGATATTATAGGAGGATTCCCCTCTTCCTCTTAATTTTATTGAACTTGAATCTCTAATACCATGTATCTGGTTATACATATAATATTTTTATGACTCAGGAATTAGACTCGTGTTTTATTCTGACTCATACTACTTGGTGGTTATTGCTGTATGATATAGTAGACAGAAAATATCAGTGCTATACAAAGAAATAGACAAACTGAGCATCATACTGCATGTCTGTAAATCCAGCACTCTAAGAGGCTGTGGCAGGAGAGGAGTCACAAGTTTGACTCCATCCTAAACAACCTAGACTTAGTAACATTCGAATAGTTTTTAAAAGAGCTGGGAGTATAGGTCAATGTAAATGCCCTGGGTTCAATCCTCAGCTTTTCTAAAAGAAAGAAAGGGCAGGAGAGGGGGAGAAATGGAGAACAAGGGAGGGAAAAGAGAAGGAAGAGGAAAAGAGAGGCTGAAAATTTAGGACTTGACGTAAAACTTTTGGAAATTTTTGTTTGCACATGTAAGCTGAAAATCATATTAAACATTCTCACAGTGCTTCATGTATCCACATAGTTGGTTGCTACTGCTTGTATCTGTCTTTACTCACACAGCTTCCTTTAATTAACAGTGTAGAAAAAGTATCTGATCCATACATCTTAGTTCCTTTTATAGTCTGAAGCAATGAAAAGAGCTATGAACTTTGAAATCAGTGGACCTGGCAGTTAGATATTGTGGTCTGTGCTGGACTTAGTATCCACGTGTGATTTCATGATGTCTTTCATTGGTCATTTAGAAAATGGTTTGGTGAGTTACACAGATCTTTCAAGTGTGGGAACATTTCATTATATAATATTTTAAAAATCATCTTCATTAATATTACCTCCAGTCAGAAAAATCTTACAGAACTGGTTAAGCTTAAGCTACTAGACACTAATTTTTCCAAAATTCTGATTTTCTCTTAAAAACTTGAAGTTTATTTTTAGCAGGGGATATAGCTCAGCAGCACAGTGTCTGCCTGGCAAATGCAAGGTCCTGAGTTCGATTCCCAGTACCAAAAAAAGGTTTTCAATGGCCCATATCTTCAGTTATTTTTCTTGAATGTCTAACAGATACCCAAATCTGAATAATTAGGTTATCATTCATTGTTTCATTCAAGAATAATTTATTCCCATGCAGGAAAAGACCCACTTATTTTAGCTCATAACTCAAATGGTTGTACTCAATTGTTTTCCTTGAGATAACCATTATGCTTTTTTGTACAGTAAAAATCCTTTAGTGCGTCCCATTTTGTCATACAGGATACTAAAAAGATGTGTGTTTAACTATAGGGATTTAATAAGACTAATTTTATTGCATCATCAGAGACATCCTTAAATGAATTGTCTTTTTTACTAAAATGTAAGTATATGATGTTGAGGAATACAGTGCAGCTTGTACTGGATTAAGAACTGCTAATACTTTTTGGTGCCACAGCTTTGCTACAGGGTGTAAGCAGTTTTACAAACCATTACATTTTCACCATTGGTGCCAGTGTTAGTATTATTAAAATACTATTATTATGTATTATTACAGAAAGTAGTTTGACCATCTGAAACTGCCAGAGTATTGTGAGAATCTCCAGAAGTTCAGGGGTCATGTTTTGAAAACTTGTGCACTGTTCCATTGTTATTGATGTGAAGTTCTAGTTCATTCTATGTTAAATTCTTCTGGATACTTCAGAGATTTTTGGATATTCCCCCCCTCCGCATTTTACTAGTTTATTTTCCTTTTCCTGGATTAGTATGAGAGTAATATGATAATTATTGTATCTTTGTAGTATATTTGATTTACTATTTTTATTGTGGATATTCTTGTGTTCCTTTTGCAGGTCAGCTTGTTCAATTACATATCAAGAAAAATTAATATGTACCATGAGGGTTTTTTAAATTATGATTACATTAAATTTATAATGAAGGGAATTGACGTATTTACTACATTGAGTTTTCTTGAGGAAGATAGAATGTCATTTCATTTATTTAGTTTCTCAGTAAACTTTTTCTTTTATAAATACTGCTTATTTTCCCTGTATTCTGAGATACTTTCAGCCTTTTCTGAAATTATAAAGGTCACTTGTTTTATTTTCAAATTGGTTATAAGTGTAGGACAAGTTGTGTTTTACGTGTTTATATTGTATACAAGCTTGAAAAAGCGTCTTATTTCTATCTTCTGAAGTTTTTATGTAGAGAGTTACCTATAATCTTCAAGTGAATTTTTTTTTATGGGGAGGGTCATACTGGGGATTGAATTTGGGCACTCTGCCACTGAATAGCATACTTTAAATTTTGAGACAGGTTCTTGCTCAGTTGTCAAGTCGGAAATTGAATTTACTCTTCTCCTGCCTCGGTTTCCCTAAGTGTTGGGATTACAGATGTATACCACTGTGCCAGTAATGAATTTTTTAATCTGAGTTTTTTCTTATTGCACTGGCTGAGACCTCTCATATAGTATTGAGTAGTAGTGATATTGGACCTTTTTCTCTCATTCTGACTTGAGTGGAAATATTTAATATGTCTTCATTAGGTTTAAATTTTACAGTTTTTGATGCTCTTTAAAAATATTTAGGTAAGGACATTTCCTCTTACTTTATGTTCTTTATATATTAAGGATTTTAAAAAACAGTGAATGAAACTTACATTTTATTACTAGAATCTCTTAAAGCAATTGAACACTCAGGCTTGATGGCACAGTACTCTGGGAGGCTGAGGCAAGAGAATCTTAAGTTCAGGCCTAGCCTGGGCACCTTAGCAATTCAGTGAGATCTGTCTCAAAATAAAAAAATAAAAGGCCTTAGGATGTAGCTCAGTGGAAAGGCCCTGAGTTTAATGTCCAGTAGACAAAAATAAATAGATAAATAAATAAAATAAAATAAATTTTTTCTTTTAACATTTTGTTAAGGTGCTAAATTACAATAATATAGCTCCTATTATTGAATCATCCTTCTTTTCCTGGAATGAAGTATATTTGGTTACAAGGAAAACCTGGTAAATTTTTTCTCATTTTTTTTTCTTTTATTTGGATATATATTCATAGCTGAGATTAGTCTTATGTCCTTTTCTTTCATTTTATTGGGTTTTTACTGATAAATAATTGAACTTTGTATCTCTATGCTCTTGATCTAGTTTAAATAATATAATTGTCATCAAATACAGGTTTTGTGAAATTTACTTGTTAAATCACCTAGTTCTGGTTGTGTTTATTTGGGGATATATATATATATATATATATATACAACTACTTTGAATGATCTTACCAGGTCTTGTTAACTAAGGAAACCTTACAATGGAATGGGTCACGTGTTTCTTTTTACTGCTATAGCCTTAGCATCTGGCGTAGTGCATATAGAGATACACAGAAAACATTGTTGAATACGTTTTTACAGACTTGAATAATGATTTAGTTTGCTAAGATTTTATTGTACTATGTTAATATTTTTTTTTCCCTTCTTAAAGTTCCACTCTTGTCGTGGGGGCCCAGTTTTAACTTTAGCATCTGGTATGTTGAACTTAGTGGCATTGATGATCCTGATGTAGTACAACCATGTCTCAACTGGTACAGCAAGGTAGGATTGTATTTTAAAATTATGACCTTTTGTTTATTGCCTCTAGAGGAATTGCTTATCTTCGATGTGAATAATTTAAAATACTGAGATTAATAATAAAAGTTACAGCAATTCATCAGTTAACATTTTTAAGCATTAAAGCTGTGCCAGCTTCTAATCAGTCTTGACAACTCATTTAATCATTACCACTCTGAGATAGGTCCGTTTATTATCTTTATTATTTTATAGGTGAGGAAATAGAACACAGAGAAGTTAAATGTTTTGCTCAGAATCACACAGTAAAGTGTAAAGTGATCTAGCCAGTGCATGAACTCAGGTAGTCTGGCTCCACAGTCTGCCATTATCTTACACCTATGTGGCTCTTAATTTTGTTTTTAACCTACATTGATATAAACACTTTGAACATGGCTTTTAGTGGCTTAGTTATTACCAGATAGAAAATTTAAGATGTAAATATGATTAAGATCCTAGAGTCAACATGGTAAACAGGTGTTACTGTTTCTAATATAACCACAGTACACAGAACAATGGTAGATCTTGTTTTAAACAAAACAAAAACCTATTAAAGTAAAATTAGTATGGAAACAGAATCATTCTTTGGTCATTTGTAAGGCTAAATTTTTATAATTACAGTGTGTGAAGAATGGATATTTTATAACCTTTTATTAGTCAAGAAGTCAGCTAACTAAACAGATTTGTGTTTTATGTCCTTATTTTCTTCCTCTTTAAAGGGTAATGCTCATAATCATTGTTGTTTGATTATCATATAGTGCTTTTGTTCTTAGAACTAACAAAATCTTAGAAAATCTTAGGTAATCCCAGAACATAGTCTTGCTGTTGATTTTTTTTAAAGTTCTTTTTATTTTTGTTTTTTGGAGACAGGGTCTCACTATAGGTCTCACTAATGCTGGATTTGAACTCACTATGATCCTCCTGCCTAAGCCTCCTAAGTGCTGGGATTACAGGCATGTGCTACCAGGCTCAGTTAAAAATTCTTTTTATGAGAGCCGGGCGTGGTGGCGCACGCCTTTAATCCCAGCACTCAGGAGGCTGAGGTAGGAGGAGCGTTGTGAGTTCGAGGCCGGCTTGGGCTACAACGCGAGCGCAAGGCCGGCCTGAGCTACATAGTGCGACCCTGCCTCAAAAAAAGCAGGGTCGGGAGTTTGGCTCAGTGGCTTAAGCGCCTGCCCTGGCAGGTGCGAGGTTGTGAGTTCAATCCCCGGTGCAGCAAAAAAAAAAAAAAAATTCTTTTTATGAGCTTATTTTTTGTATTCATCCTGCTAGGGGAGAAGTTCTATAAATTAACTGCCTGCTTTTTGGATTCTAGTTAATCGAAGTACCTACTTTATACTGTTCAATAGATGATTAAATTTAATTCTTTATGATAATTTTTGAGTTGTAAAACTTATTTATAAAATTAGGATACCTCTCATTCATTGCTTATTCTTAAGCAAGAGCAAAAAGTATGATGTAGTTTATGTGTATTAGTTAATAGTTTCTGTGCTTTTGGTACTTGCATTGTAATTTGATTAGTAATAGTTGTAGAAGTTAAAATTTTTACAATGTTAAGTGAGCTGTAATATGTAGTGAGTTACCTTTTTTTTCATAGTTCAGACTCTGGAATTAGGTCTGGTTTCATCTCCTTTGTGCAAATTACTACAATGACCTTAGCTTCAGTTTTGCTATTTGAAAGATGAAAATAATGATAATCAGAGTAGTACAGTGCTCAGCAAATAGTGCTGAATTTAGGTTAGTTATTTTTACTGTTATATTTTTTCCTATGGTACAACTAAGCAAATCTTTTTTTCTGTATGCTTTCTCTTGTGTTCTAGTAGTACCGTGAACAGGAAGCCATTCGCCTTTGCCTAAAACATTTCAGACAGCACAACTATACAGAGGCTTTTGAATCACTGCAAAAGAAAACTAAGATAGCCCTGGAGCATCCTATGTTAACAGATCTGCACGACAAACTGGTGTTGAAGGGTGATTTTGATGCTTGCGAAGAATTGATTGAGAAAGCTGTAAATGGTATGAAACTTTGATTATTAGGGTGATTTTAAGTATATACGCAAACTTTTAAAAAGAAAAAAGGGTTTTACCAATTGTTACTCTTTCCTAATTTTTCTCTTTTTTTTATTTTGCTTTATAAAAATTGTTAGCTCCTTGGGTTATGGAATTCCTTCATGTAAGATAGATCTATAATAAAATGGTCCTTTAAAAAATGAGAGAGAACTGTAAACTCACATGCTTACATTTGTCATCATGAGAAGCCATCTACTTAATTAGCAGTAAGCCAATTTAGAAATAATCTTTTAATATTACCTTCAGTATCAGACACCTGTTTCCAAGTGTTTTGGCAATTTTCAGTATTCAGTCTTTAGCACTGTAATTTTGGAGAGAAGGTGTTGGATTTCAGACAGTGTTGTTAGTATATACTTTTAATGAGCAAAGAGATTGGTATTTAAATAACCTCTAAGGATAATAGTGCTTAATGGCTTGTATGTGGCTTTAAAAAAATGTGAATATTTGATAATCTCCCAAGGTAACTGCTTTGGAAGATGACACTGTTTCAGTAGTTAAGACTCAGTAGTTCTCTTAAAATAAAAAATGACACTTGCTTATAGACTGACATTGTTTTCATTCTTTTTTTACAATAGTCTTCTGTAGTCACTTTCATAGTGACAAAGAACAAAATAGGTGCTCAGTGTGAAACTTGTGGAATTGAATTTGGTGCATTTTTTAATAAAAAGTAAGGAATAATGAACATCTACTGTGCTTTTATATTTTGTAGGCTCATCAGTGACTATTATCTACTGTTATTAGGTACTCATATTTATCAGATATTGTGTTGAGGATTTTAACAACTAAGGAAAACATAACTTACCTACCTTCTTTGAGTTTATAAATTTAAAGTTAACCTAAAAGGAATTGTTTCCAGTTCTGTTTTGTTAAGTAGAATGAAAAACTTGCCTCTAAGCCTTTTTCGTTGCTTATGTTTATTTGATTATGATGCTTACAATAAAACATTGATGTGTTTGAAACATCATGTACTTTTGGAGTATGAACAACTAGAATGTATGTTTTTTACCAAACCATTTAACCCCACCAGTGAATGCATACACACACACACACACACACACACACACACACGCATACACACACACAATCTTTTATAAAAGTAAAATTTTTTTTTTCAATTTCATAGACTAGGGGAGATGCCGGTAATTTTATGGTTTTTAGTTGGTTGGTTTTGTTTCAAATCTTTTTTGAGACAGGGTCTTGCTATGTAGCCCAGGCTAGTATTGAACTCACTATGTAGTCCAGACTGACCTCCAGTTCACAGTGGTCCTCCTGCCTCAGCCTTTTGAGTGCTGGGATTGCAGGCATGTGCCACCATGCCTGGCTTAAATCTTTTGACATTATTACCTTTGACTATTTGGTTAAGGGAAAGTGGAAAAAAAAAAAAAAGACCATGGATAACCTTTTGTAAGACTAAAGACAATTAAAATTTAAAAGTGTCCCTTTAGTTGTATACTCGACTGGTTAAGAACAGCTGTTAAAAGCACATCCAACTTTGACTACAACAGATACTCAGTTTAGCCTAAGCGTTCTAAAACGGAACCAAATTTAGGAAACTTGATAATACTGTATGTTTGAAACTTGGAGCCGAGTAATATTTTTGTACTGCTATGGGCTCTCCTCAACTGGCTTGGAACATTGTTAGTTAATAAGCATTCCTTCCAGAGTTGTTCAGTTTGCTGCTGACCTCACTGTTGACGATTTATTGGACAAATAAGGAAGTAAACAGTGTTTTTTGGCCTCTGCTCCACTGAAAACATAGCAGAGAAGAACAAGAAGTTCTTGCCTACAAAATAGGAAAGTCTATTGGAATCAAAAGTGTCTCTAGCGAGCTTCTTACAATGGAGGAAGCAAAAATTACTTTTAATATATTTAGTATTTTAATTAGTATGATCTGTAAGAGTGGTCTGTATATTTAAAAAGTGTCAGGCTGTATTTTATTTTTCTTCTGCTTGCTTAGAAACATCTCCATATTTACATTTAGTTTCATTAGAGGTGATTCCTCAACCAGTAATTGTTACTTCTCTGAGAGTATAGAATCTAGTAATGCACAGAAGTTACCTGGAAACAGGAGTTTTACTCAAAAGATAAAAAATTGTACTGAAAACCTCCATTTGCAGAGCTTATTTTGTTAGAGAAATAAAATTTCCTTTTATAGGCCTCTCTTTTTTTCCTTTGTTTAAAATTTTTAGGTGAATTAGGCTGGCTATATAACAGATAGAGAGATGTTATTTATTTTTGTCTTTTTAGAGTTCTGTTGAGCTACAGCTCAATAAAATATGTATAACTCACAGGTTATACATATTTGAAATGTATAATTTGGTAAGTTTTGACATATATGTGCACAAAGACATCTGTGACATTACCACACAAAGTTACAAATATATTCACCACCCCCAGATGTTTTTCTTGCCCTTTTACAATCCAGCTTTCTCAGTGCTTCCATTTCCATCTCCACATAGCTATTCATTTGCTTCCTGTCACCGTAGATTAATTTACATTTTCTATAGTTTTTTTTAGATGGAATCATATTATCTATATTTTTTTGTCTGATTTCTTTCAGTCTGATTATTTTGAATTTCATCTATGTTACTGGATGCATCAATATGCATATCTTTATACTGCTAAGTAATCTGTAGTGTGGGTATACCAGTTTGTTTATAAATGAATTTATTGGACAATAGAGACATTTAGGCTGTTTACAGTTTTAAGGTAGTAGCAGTAAATCTGCCATGAACATTTGTGTACAAATCTTTGCATGGAAATACACTTTCATTTTTTAGATAGAAACTTAGGAATGGAATGTCTGTGACATATGGTGTGTGTCAGCTGCCCATGCAGGGAATCTAGGTTGTGTGCTTCTTAGGGGTATGTGGAGCTGAGGTGGTGATAAGTACTGGAGAATATAAACATATATTAATAAAAAGAAACAAGGGTCATTTTTTGGGGTGTATCTTGTATTTAGATTAATGTTTTGTTAGCATTCTTCCTGTTTTTATGAGCAAAAAAGCCTTACAATTCTACACTCTTATGTTCCTTTCAGGTATCAGTGTTATCCTAATATCATATAATAGGTCGAAAAGTTAATCAAGTTTATTCTTGTTCTCTGAATATGTGTTAGAATTTGAATGATTCCTATCTTATATTCTTGGTAGAATTTACCAGTGAAGTAATCTGTCCTTGAATCTGCTTGGTGGGAATAATTTTTACCTGTCAATTCAGTTTCTTTAAACATTGTAGGATTAATCAAGATTGTTTGGGTCAGCTTTAATGTTGTTTTAGAAATGTCTATTTCATGTAAAATTTCAAGCTTCTGTACATTAAATTGTACCTAATAGTTCTTTCTTATTTGTTTGTAGGATTTTCTGGGGTACTTTTTTTTCCTTTTTTTTTTGAGACAGGGTCTTTCTGGGTAGCTCAGGCTGGCCTTGAACTCACTTATGTAGCCCAGGTTCGCCTCGAACTCACTGCAATCCTCCTGCCTCAGTCTCCTTAGACGCATGCCACCACACCCAACTTTTGTTCGTTATATTGGTTATTTACATGTTATTTCCCTTTTTCTCCATCATTCTCACCAGAAGTTTATTGAGTTCACTAGTCTTTTGAGAGAACAACTTTTAGTTTGGTGATCCTTCCTTTTTTTCAGGATTAATTTGCTGACTCTTTAAAATATCTTAAGATGGATACTTAGCTAATTAATTTTCAGTCTTTGAAAATTCTCCACATATTTAAGGTTATAAAATTCTCTCTTAAGTTTTAGTTGAACTATGAGGTATTTTCATTTTTGTCCATATGCATTTAAGTGTATAAAATTCCCTCTGCTTAGTTTTAGTTGTGCTATGAAGTATTTTCATTTTTGTCCAGGTCAGTATTTTAATTATGACATGAAATGACTTTTTTGTGAATCATAGTTATATAGAAATGTAGTTTTTAATTCCTAAATATATCAAGATTTTTTGGTTATTTTCTTTATTGATTTCTACTATAATTTTTTTGACTTTTAGAATTTTATTAGTACATGTTCGTAGTACTTGCAGTTTATATTATCATGGCAAGTGGGTACATGTACATACTACAGGTGGTTTCTTTTTTTTAAAACCTCTTCCCTCCTCCCTCCCTCTCTCCAATTTTCCTATTCTAATTTTCATTCTTGTTGATATTATTAATCTTACCTCATGTTATAGTATATAATGTTTACATTCATTGAGATTATTAGGCCCTCCTGTACATGGCATATCTTTACACTAATTTCTTCCCCTTTCCCTCTTCTCACCCCTTGTCCTTGTTTCCTTGGGCCGTTTCCCTATCACAAGAGATCTGTTTGCTTGGTTCCTTCTATCCATCCTTTATTATTCCCTGTTTGTACTTGCCTCACTCATCACATACACACACATGTGCACAATGCATATATTAGCAAATCTGACCAACTGGACATGTATAGAACACTGTCCTCAACAACTAAAGATCATTCTTTATCAATAATGATTTTGTTTGATTCTGTGAGTAACTGAGAACAATATTTTTTACACTTTTCACTGTGATTATGGAATTCTATATCTCCTTATACTTGTCAATTTTTGCTTTATATATTTTGATGTCATGTGTTTAGTTACATATAAATTTTAAATTCTTCTATTTTTAATGAAATATTTTTATGTCTAGTAAAGCCTTAAAGTACAAGGTGTCTTACATTAAAACATTCATTTTCATTTAGTATTTGCAATGCATATTTTCTGATTTTTTGTTTTCAACCTTTGTATGCTTTTTAAAAGAAATAAATTTAATTTAATTTCTTTTAATCTAGTGGTACTGCCTTTTAATTTGAACACTTAAAATTTCACTCACCTGATTGAATTACTGATAAATATATGATCTTAAACCTATCATTTGACTT